>VYZT01060117.1:451213-521277 GCA_013400735.1 Pomatostomus ruficeps | reverse complement strand
CTGATCAGGTGGAAATTCCCATCTGAAGAGGCTTCCAAGTCTATCACCACAGACTATGAAACTATGTAAAAACAGACAAGCAAAACAAGCTTATTCGTGCACTGTGAAAATATCCATGGTGGCTTGCCTGTGGCTGGCAGGAAAGGGCCCTGTCATCCCAAAACGGCCCCCAGACCTGCCACAGGACCCCCCAGAGACACCAGGCTGGGGCCCTTCTGAAAATCTCAGTAACACTTTTTAATATACAAGAATCAAAAGTACAGCAGTTTTACAATGTAGGAAAATTTCATACATACTATATAAACAACATATTTACATCAGAAATCACTAGGACAGTGGCATTTCTTTCACAAATATAAATTAATATTAATTACTGTTTTTAGTCAACAGGTTTAAAAGTCCGTATTTTTACAGTAAGAGTCCTTCTCTCCCCAGAGGGGAGGCAGAGGTGGGGAGGAAACGGGTGAAAGCAGAATAGTATTTTTGTGTGAATCACAAACCGTTCATGCAAGGACTTCAGCGCTCGGTTCCGGGTCCATTCTGGTTGGGACCACATCGCCTGTCCCCACAGCAGGTTTTGGTCTGCAGGACTTCCACCCTGTGAACTCATAACTTTACACCATTTCCAAAGAGGTCAGGCTGAAAAACTCTTTGTTTTTTTTTTTAATAAAACCCCAGCAAGTTACTGCTTTTTCCTGCGAAGAGGCTGGAGGGAATCCTGCAGCCGGTTCGAAAGGAAGAGCTGTACCAGATACTGACACAAACACCACAGGGAAGTTTATGGTTGTGGAGGTGTCCCCTCTGATCCCACTCACGTCCCCCTGATTGTGTCTGGTTATGGTCCCTATGCTGAGGGGACATAAAATGCTTCAGTGTGTGTGTGTGTGCTCAGGGAAGACTTTCTCCCAAATCTCCTTCTCCAGCTTAACTAAAGCCAAACCCAGCAAAGACCCACCCACCATGAGTGGACAACATGATGAGACTTCAGCCTAAAGTGACAGTGGGGACAGCTCTCCAGTGTATATGGGTAAAGCTTTTGCTGTTGCACAAGAAGGAAATCTGAACCAACCTTGTGCCTGGAACCTGGGATAAGCAGAAAGCCCCACATCTCGACATAGAAAATGCCTCTTGCTGGGATCCAAAGCTTTCCTGCACCAACTCTAACACTGGCTGGCCAGTATTGCCTTTGCTACACGAGTATGGCACGAACATCCCACCGTGGCAGCACCGTGCGGTGACAAAAAGAGCAATTCTCTTTGCCCCTCTGAGGCTGCTTCCATTTTCACATTAAAAGCTAATACCTCTGAAAAGAAAGGACCTCTTTGTGGAATACCACAGCCTGCAGTCACAGCTTAGTGGGAAACGCCATGGGAACGTGCTCTCTCCACACCTCCCACCCCTCCGAGGGGGACTGTGGAAGACTTGCCTTCACCTTGCCCTGCACAGGTAAACACAAGTGTAACACTTTGCCAGGGCAGCAAGTGCCCCTAGGGAAACAAAACTGCCCTGAATTTGGTGGAAATCTTGCAATATAAAAACAAAAGGGGAACAAAACACTTCCCGTGTGTCCCGTCAGAGCAGCGGGATCGGGGGAGTGACGGCAGCAGATTTCCAGGGATGCAATGCATGGAGGAGTATTAGTGTCAGTTTGCATGCGCCTTCCAAGGCACTGGCTGGAGTCAGGAAGCCAGCCCTGAACACCCATCTGCCCTCAGTCTTTCGGGGAAAGGAAATCACAGCTCATTAGGGTCAAATACTGGCATCTTAATAGGAGGCCCAGCTCCTGTGCCCCACCAAAGAGGAGTCTGGAACAGTCTGGTCTTTAATACTGAGCTCCAGAGGTGACGCAGCCCCAGACACCACGCTCAGGGCAACCTGGCTCTTGGGAGAGCTTTGTGGTCTCCAGGGAACTCCAACCTGAAAAACAATCACCCAAGGTGCTTCTGGCCAGCAGTATGTGCACAACCAACCCCTCTCACCACACCAGTGTCCAGGCCAGACACTGGTTTGCATCAAATGCTGTGGTTTGAATACTTGGAGTGTTTGCCCTGAAGTCCACTGAGCTGGGCTGCACATTCCTCTTTTCCCTCTGCCATGCTGGGCTCTAAGACGTTTGCTCCAAAGATTTTTACAGATCAGTCCTGAATTCCTCATTCTCCCCCTGCTCACTGAGGTGTTAAGTCCTCGGGCTCATTTCCAACTCAGGCAGACAGAAGGTCTGTAAGTGCAGGTACTTTTAGCAATTCAGAGTCACTGCTGACTGCTGGAAAGGTGGCTGGAAGGTGACCATTCCCTGAACAGTGATCACTCCACTGGATTCCTGTTTCACTTTGTTCTACTATCCTGTATCCTTCAGTCACAGTAAAGTTTTGTGATCACTGTTTTGTGAAGCACAGAGAGAAATGATTTGCCCAAAGACCAGAGACTTTAGTGGCAGGAAGATTAGGAGTTCCAGGAATCCCCAGAGCCATCTTTTGATCTTACACCTCCCAGCCAGCATCTGTTAGTTCCTGGACCACCCAAGCTGCCCATGCCAGAAGAGAAGAGTGTTGCTATGAATTCCTGAGCCCTGTCCCCTGGGAAATACTGTTCTCACCTCAATTTCTTTCCTACTGGTTAGAAGTGAACTAAGCCCTTGCTAAGAAAGTCAGCTTTTTTTTTTTCCCATATCCCAGCTCCTGCTTACCCCCGGAGTCAAGATTTGCCAGTTCCAGCTCTGGAGACAGGAGGAAGATCCTCCCACCTCTTCTGTTGCAGCGGCACAACAGCAATCAAAGCAGAGCCAGTTTCTTGAAATGGATAAAGACATGGAAATGATAACATGGCCAGGAAAGTGATGGATTGTCACCAGCATGGCTCCAGCTCCTTTGGAGTCATCCTGCAGGGACAGCAAGTCCCTCTTTCAACCAAGTTTGGCTGCTGAGGGACTTTCCTGTCCCTCCTTGAATATATCCTCCCACTGCCTCATGCTGGTGACACACAAATCCCAGCTCAACCAGTTTACCCCCAACCCCAAAGCAGCATCTGTCACGTAACATCAAGTCGGAGCAGGTACACAGTTCTGCACCATCCTAAGCAGCATCAATCTGCCTTCTCCTTCTGAGGAAACACCAGCTGGGGAAAATTCCCTTGGGTCCATTGGACTGAGGAAAACAAAAACAAAGAACGAGGCAGCAAGGCTGGTTCCATGATAGAACAGTTCAATGGTAAAAAAGGGGAAAGGAAATGGGAATCTAAACCAGAATCAAGAACTAGGGAAAATCTTGCTCCACCCACTCCCCCAAAATCCTCCTTGACCCAGCCAGATGATAGCAGCATGTTCAGAGTTTCTCGTTGCTGGCTTGGAGAAAGCAGCCACCGTTGCATCAATCCAAGTATTTCAGACGTGTGCTTCCCCCTCTCAGTCACTTCATGCTTTCCGAATGTTCCAGTTATAATCTGGATTGTTTTTCTGTTCCAATGACCTATCCAGAGGTGACCTGTGATCAAGAGGTGACTTGGAATCATGGGGGGATTTCTGAGAGGGGGGCGAGCGAGGGTCCGACACCGCAGGGTGCGATGGAGGGAGGGGCTGTTTGTAATCTCCCAGTTTGTCTGTGTGGAAGGACCGGTAGTGGTCCGAAGGTCCTTGGCCATGGTACCCCATGGGTGGCCTGTGGTCAGACATCCGCCGGAAATCCTGCTGGTGGTAGTTCTGAGGCCTGAAGTCGTCGGACCGCCGGCGTTTGGAATCGTGGTGGTGCCTGCGGAGAGAAAACAAAAGGATGGAGATTGGAGATCAGCTCTCCGAGCCCGGCCTGTGCACTCCGCGCCTCCTCACAAACACCCCCAGCCCGCCTGAGGTGAGGGGGTGCAGCACCTGTCGTAGTAGTCTCGGTGGCCTCTGTGGTCTCGGTCGCTGTTGTACTGCTCGTAGGGCCTCTTGCGGGAGAGGTTGTTTGGTCTGTAGTTCCCGGAGCTCCGGTGGGGATCCCCCCGCGACCGCCGGTCCCCGTAGTGGTGGTCCTTGTACCAGTGCTGCTCATACTGGTGGTGCCGCTCCCCGCCCCACATCTGGTTGCTGTTGCCACCATAGTTGAACTTTCGATCCCTCTGCCAGTCTCCTCGGTCTGCCATGGGGAAAGAGCACCCCTAAGTCTCTTTCATACTTTGGTTTAAGCCCATCTACTTCCCTGAATCCTCCAAAAAATTGTAACTATTGGCGCCCCTTTAACTTTCTCCGCCCTAAACTACGTGCGCTCAATTTTATTCTTCGAATTTCTTTATCATTATTTCTTTATCATCCTCACAAATCTTATTCTGTCCCATTCTTACACTCTTTTCCTCACTACATCATCATGTATCCAAGCCCAGCAGTAACTACAGTGGTGATGCATGTTCTATCCCATCACCTTTAAACCTGAGCAGTCACAGATCCCAGAAGGTTTTGTGCCCAGGAGCATTAGGTCGGAAGGGAAGGTTTCTCCTGGCTTGC
Organism: Pomatostomus ruficeps; assembly: GCA_013400735.1. NCBI lineage: Eukaryota > Metazoa > Chordata > Aves > Passeriformes > Timaliidae > Pomatostomus > Pomatostomus ruficeps. Next base: position 516,803 of record VYZT01060117.1, on the reverse strand, counting down.
CAGCGCTCACCTGTGTTGCTGAAATGTCTCTTGTTTGGATGGCCGTAGTTGTCCCGTGGGTGCCCGTGCATCTGCTGCTGGGTGTGGGAAGGGGGCATGTGGACCTTCTGAGAATGAGGATTGTGAGGCACGTGAGACTGGGACATCACAGAATCGCGGCTGGAGCCTGAAGGCTCTGGGCGGAACGGCTTCTTCATGCTGGACATGTCCTCCTTCTTCTTCTGCTCCTGCAAGGTGGAGCAGAGGGATACGGCTCAGCTGCTCTCCCACCCAAAGATCCAGACTATGTCAGCAAAGGCCTTGTCTGCCTGCCTCTGGATTCTCCTGCCTCTTTGAGGACTTGGTGAGCCAAATGTGTGCCCAAGAATGGCACAAACGTGGCAGAGGACAGGCACAGTCTGGCAGCTCTGCTTCTACACCTGATCTCTGCAGGGCAGCGCGCCCAGGCTTTCCACTCCACAGGGCAACTGAACATCACGTGCCACACCAAACAATGCATTGGCTTGGTCAGCACAGCCAGGACAAAGTGACCAGAAATGCCACAATAGAAAGAAGGCAAATGCAATCAGACTGTTTAGATGTTGAGAAAATCACACACTGCCAACAACTAAGAACACCCATGGTAAGAGGCAGAAAGTATTGACACTTCCAGTGCAGCGACTTTTAAGGACAGAAATCAAAGGAAAGGCATTTCAGCTCTCACCTCCTCCTCCTGTGATCTTTTCTTATGAGCCATCTTGTAGAGTTTGTGTAGTTTTCTGGCATCAAATTCTGTGAATTTTGACACAAATATCCATAGGTTCCTAGAAGGACATGAACATTTTCTGTTAAGCGCTACAGCAACAGTTTAACTGCCAACTGCTTCCAAACCAACATGGAAGTAATTCTATCCCCTCTAGAAAACAGTGTCACCTCAAGACAGGATGATTGGGAGGGCTGGAACCAAGTTCTTCAAAGTAAAAGAAAGAGGTTTGCAGTGATTTATATTACCTAGCTTTGAAATCAATTTTAATGAAACCAGGACAACTTGAAGACAAAACCCTTGCCTGGGACTGGTCATGGAAGACCATCCCTGAATTGTCCAAGGCCAGGTTGGATGGAGCTCTGAGGAACCTGGTCTAGTGAACTGTGTCCCTGCCCATAGCATGGGGTTGGAACAGGATGATTTTTAAGGCCCCTCCCAACCCAAACCATTCCATGATTCTGTGATTCTGTAGTCTGAGTGGACCAGAAAACACGAGATTTCACAGGTTAAGTAAGAGGCAAATGGCACATTCATCCACAAAATAACCAGCAGCCTCTGACTACCATTTTAAAATATCCTAGACCAACCAAGGAAAACAAAATGACTCCTCACCTTCTCCATAGCTTGATGTGATCCTGGTCAGTGTAGGCTTTAAGGCACTCAGAGATGCGATCACCGATTTTTAGGAGGCAGTTGCGCGTGTGCTCCAGCTGCTCCTGAACCGTCAGTCCCTTATCAGGCTTATCAAGTTGCTTCAGTGCTTTTTTGACTGGTCTCATCCTTTCCTTGCACTTGAAAGAGCAATAGAGAGGAGAAAGTGATTAATTTGGCAGAGGGCTCTACATCATTACCCTGTTAATTGAAAAGAATCTCGTTAAGCTTTATCTGGCCATTAGGCAAGGAGAAATCAGCTATAAAATAGCAAATTGTTAAACAAGCTGCAGACAATCATCAGGAAAAGACAAGAGTCTCCCCATCTCCACTGCCCCTGCCTTTTAGGGGGGAACAATTTGCTTTGCAAGCTGTAACCCCACGTGGTCTGCTCCTGCACGGATCCCATGGCAGGCAGGGAAGCGTATCCAAGCCTCCACACGCTGGACCAGCCACCCCAGCTGAAGGGCTGCTCAACTCAGTCCTGTCCAACCCCATCTTTGGTCACTTTAATGCTCGCTTTTACCAAAACTGGCAGACATGAGATGAAAGCATCGTGTTTTTCAGCCTGGGCACATCAACACCATGCACAGACAGGAAATCAGACAGGGTTTTTGACTGCCTGCCTGGACCTTTTGTGCATCACAGAAGGAAAGTTAAAGAAAAAGACAAAAAACCCCACAGGACCTGCAGCAAATACAGAGATTTGCATTGGGAGAACTGTTTTTAAGAAGTGGTATTTCAGCCAAGGAGAATCTGCCACGACAACTTTTACTAAAAGTCGATTTTTACATCGAGCCTTGCAGGCACATTTGCTGTGAGAGCATTTACACAGCTCTGCACCTCCTGCAAGGTCACCCTGAAAACTCTCCTGCATTTCCCTGCCTGAAAGAGCTTCAGTGGCTCCTTGGCTTCTACAGGAGAGGGAATATAAGGCTGCAGGGTCTCCTGTAACCCAGGGCTGCCAGCTCGAGAAGAGAGCCCTTGTGCATGCTCTGCTGACAGGCAGCTGCAGCTGGAAGCACTGGTGGGCAGCTCTTGCCCAGGGTTATCCTGCCCTGCTCTCAGATCAGCCAGAGGAAAGCCCCATGGAGCACTAGGAAGGGGTTCACACCCCAACACCTCAAACACGTCCTTAGATGACGTCTGAGCAAACCTTGGCTGCCTCACTGGACTCCGGGCACTGCCCTCCCATCTCCCGAGGAGAATACTCACTATGCTGAACGTTTCTTGGTCCAGATCATCATCCTCATCTTCTCCAATGGGGATGGGCTCACTCCCTGCAGTAATGTGGACGGGACCTTGTGATCTCTTCCCTTTACTTCCAGATTTGGCCTCACCACCTTTAGGCTTCACAAGGAGAAATCACACGCATCACACGGTGAGCCAGAATGGAGGATCCCAAGTGACCCAGCTAACAACTTCCACACTGTTGTTACTGGCAGCTGCTAAACCTGGGCACTGTTCCTACAACTTTCCTCCCAGAATCTCCAACTGTTGAGCTGCTCTGTTTAGCTTTACATCATCCCTGAGGGAGCAGGGAGAAGTCAGAGCCAGCAGTTTGGACACGAATATGATATTCACACTCATGGGGAGAAACCAATGTTGAAGACTTGGAGGAGAGGTTAAAATAAAGAATATCTCTCCCTTGCAAAGGACAGAGCTCAGGGTAGCCTCACATCTACAAGGACTTGCAACTTTAGGTGATATCACTCGTTCTCAAATCATGGCCTGTTTGTGTAAATTTTTACTTATGTGACTTATTTGCAGTAAAAGCCATACCAAAAATCACTGGAAAGCAAACCTTCCCCTACATAGGCAACAAAACTTCTTAGTTTGCACTTATGACCTCAGTGTCAAAGCACACTGGGCATGCAGAACATACCTGTTCCTGGGACAGGTACTTCAGGTCATCATTATGGAAGCTTTTAACCCCCCTTCCAATTTGCACCCAGCCTCAGGGCTCTTGTACCCAAAATTCAAGAGACATTTTAGTCTCCAGCATACCAGTGATGTTGAAACACTCATTCTGGTGGGTCCTGAACAGCGACAATGACAACTTACAGTCTCGATGGTGTGGATACTTGGGTCATTTGGGTGAGCTTAAATTAAAGGGGAATACAGACAAGGAGCTGCCAGCCCTGTGATAAATCACAGCTGGACAGAACTTTGATCTGAGTGCTCCAGGCTCTTTCCCTGCTCTTCCTTAACACCAGCTCTGTGGCCATCTTGGTGTCACGGGGACAGCTGTGCTTTAAAGGCAGCCTGACAAAATCTCTTCCGCTTTGGTCACATTCCATCAGGTTTTAGGACATATTGCATTTTCTACTTTTTACGGCAATTCAGAAGGGCTGAAAAAGGGGTACCCCCTCACCCCACGGTGCTTCACTGATGTCTCTGCACACAGGGCCTTTGATGAATCCTAAGTCTCACAGTTTGTCCTGCTCAGGGACTTCCCTATCAAGCTGCTCCTGAAAGCACCACATACCTTCTCTTTTTTGTCTTTTGTCTTCTTTTTCTCTTTGTCGCTTTCCTTTTCTTTCTTAGAGGATGTCTGTTTTTCCTTGTTCTCTTTGTTCTCTTTCTTCTTCTGTTTCTTTTTCACTGGGCTCTTGTCCAAGCCATCCTCCTAGAACATCAGCCACAGCACAAAGCTGGAGTCCCTCACCTCATGTACATTTTCTTCCATAAAACTTACATCCTTAGAATACAGGCAACTTTTGAGGGCCATCCAGATTTACCCTCACACCTCTTTAAGCAGACAGCAAGCCCTGCTCAAGCAGCTGCCATCCCCCCAAACTTGACAAAAGGGTATGAAAGCCAGGCCAGCCCCACTCTGTGACAAGCTGGCGAGCTGCAGAGCAGCCCTGCTCTCCTGTGCCAGCTGCACTCCAGAACGCTCAGCCCCTGAGGTAGATACTGATCAGCACACGAACAAAAAGCCTCACACTACAAGCCAAACCACTCAAAGACTGAACATTTTCTAAGCAACAGCATGACCTTGGTAAACGCCAGCTCCACCACGGGCTGACGTGCCCAAAAGGAGAGGGAAACAATTCTTCTTTCTCTCCTTTATAAGGGCATCAGGCTTTGTCCTGAGACAACCTTTCCCCCAAGTCAATCTATGGATGTTTGTGGCCATTCTGGGATGTTCCAAATCACTTAAAGCACTGAATAGGTGGGGAAGGTCCTTTTTTCACACCAATAGCTGCATGGGTGTTTTAGTGAGTTTGCCAGTCCTGTGGGAATTCACTCTCAGTGCCCCTGACTCCGTGGGGCTTTGCTGGGAGTGCCTCCCAAGGTGAGCACAGCCCAAGGAAACCTGGAAAAGCCACTGTCCACCAGGCTGACTCACCTTGACTTCACCTTCTTCTGACTGGTTGTCCGAGTGCCGAGGAGAGGACAGTTCATTCCCATGCTCATCTTTGACTTTGGGAGCCTTGTTCTCTTTCTTTACTCGTGGTTTCCTCTTCTTTAGCTTACCCTGGTGAAAACATGGAACAAGTCAGGGAAAGCAAATAGCTACAGCTACTTCCTGGGGAGACTTCCCATCTCCTGAACATTGTGCAAACAACTGCAGGGCCTGCAGGATGGCAGGAAGCCTGATGAGCCCGAGTCTTTCAGTACATGCAGTAATAGCCTGCTCCTTATTAATTATCATTTAAATGATAAATATCACAATGCAATCAGACAAGTCCATATTCCTTCACAGAGATGATGTTTGGTGACCTGGGAACACAGGGTATTCTCCTGCCATCAGCCAACCACTCCCCCTGAAACCCCCAGAGTCAAGTAGCCACATCTCACCTCTTCCCCATCTTTCATGTTTTCTTTCTTGTCCAGATCTTTTTTCAGCAGTTTCAGTAGATAATCAACTCGGGTCTGGAGCTGTTTTCCCTGAGGTTTCTTATCTGTCTCAACAGGTAGGATCTTTGATAAAGGAGAAAAAAAGAACATATATATACCTTCCAGGCCCAGCAGATGCTGCACCTTCTGGGGGAACAAGAAGGCTCAAGCCCTCCTTGCTTCTCACACACAGACTCTCCCTGACTGGCCAAAGGCAAAGCTCCTAGCAAGCAAGCATCCCTCCCCTTGGAATCCTGCAGAGGTTAAAGGATCCCAAGGCAGCTTGCTAAGTTCTCTTGAAGGAAAAAAAAACCTTACAAGCTATATTTGGGACCTTTAGTTGCAAAACTGAGTTCACTTCCCTTGACACATCAGATTTGTTTGTGACAGCTTGGTCACAGCAGTCCAGTAACTCTGGTAACCTGAGACATTGCTACAGCAGGGGCACAGATGCACAATTTTTAGTGGAAAACAAGGCTGAAAGGTGACACTCTGTGGAGGAAATATCTCAGATTGTCAGCTATGTTTGCTTCACACTCCACGGGAAAATGGGTGGTGTGTGTCAGGCAGCTGTCTCCATTGCAAGATGCCTTTCTGAACTCCACACAGGGAGGGCTCTCAGGCAGGGCCTGATCTTTGCTAGCAGCACCAGCAGGGATGTCACGGGAATGTTGCAGGCTGGCAGCAGAGCCCGTGTGGAGATTCCTGGTGGAGGTTCTTCAGCCCTAGGCTGCCGTTTCCACGCTCTTTCCACCACACTGACACAATGGATGGTGGATTATTTTTAACCCAGATCATTTCAACATGGTCCCCACAAACTGGTCTTGTGGGGATGACTGAGGAACAGAGGAACTAGATGGAGGCTTTCCAGCTGGCTGTGTTGCTGTTCCCAGTCATGTAACCATACCCTCAAAGCTAACACAGACCAGCCTTGACATAAGCAGTGTCAAATCTGTGAAAAATTATTTCCACTCAGAAATTCACACTCAGCTTCTTTGTCAGATGCTCAGGGAAACATCAAGTCATGGCCTCTTCTATCCCATGCATGGAACCACACGTCAGCCCTGCCATGTTCTGCCTGCATCATTTCAGTGTGGTTCACCTGGGGCTGCCCACCAAATAACAGAACTCTGCTTTCCACTGAGCATGCAACATTCCATGAAGGTCACTGTTTTCCTCATTATTATTTATGATGATTTTTGGAGCAGTTACAAACACAAACATCTGTTTCTGGAGCAAATGAGGCACGTTCTCTATGAGCACTGCAATGGACCCAATGGAAGCACCAAGCAAAGCGACCTACCTTATCAGATAACTTCAATTCCGGATCTGTTTTAATTAGCTCCCAGTTTCCATAACCATGCTCGTAAATTCCCACTAACAAGCGAGAATCCTCCTCCACTCCCCAGTCTACATCAAAATGAGCAGCTTTGACACGGCACGTCAGGCGGTACCTAAAGGCATTTCAAACACGAGCTACTTTTAATGCTGTGGAGGATAAAGCAAATCCACACATCCAGGCTATTCTCTTTCCACTACAAAATCCAAATTCCCTGAGCCTCTTTCTGCATTGCCTACTTAGCCAAACTCACTTCTTCCTTTCCTCCGGGTCCGAGGGAATGGATTTGTGCAGCATTTCAAACTCCTCTTCATGCTGGATGATGGATTTCACGTTGACTTGGACACCAGAAATCTTGATGGTAGGACCTCGTCTCTTTCCGGGTCCCTTCCCTGCTCAGCAATAAAACACAGCAATTAAGAGAACTCTTACAGAAGGAAGTGTCTCTGTAAAATGGTTTCACAGACAGTGATCAAGAACTTGCCTGCAACCTCTTATTTAAACATAAGGCCCAAAATATAAGTTTTCTTCCACTAACTCACTTAGATCTGCAATTCAGACACCTCCCAGTATCACTTTCTTAAAAATACTTCTAAGTACTCTGGAGCTGTTGCTTCAGCAGTTTTGTCCAGCTGCAACAGGCAGAGACCCAGCAGGAAATTCATCCCTGACTCTCTATGTCCAAACCAACAGCACAGAACAGCCAGCCAGAGAGTGGGTGGTGATTCCAGCTCCAGGAATTGCTAACTGTGGCTCCAGCTTCACCATGCAATACACAGCACCAGTTTTATTTCCACTCCCAGGAGCAGTTAAAATATGACCTGCTTTGCTTTGTCGTCCAGCATTAAATAAGGTGATCACTTCAGTCTCTCCCCACAAAAACTCATATCCAGCAGAAGCTGACAGACCCAAGTGGCACTTTCCAGTCTGAGCAGAAAGCTCGGGGGTTTCTCTCTGCTGGTGAGAGCTGCCTGGCAGAGATGGGGGGTTTAAGTGTGTTCTTGTTCATTGCTCCTAAGTCACAATGTGGCCTCCCTGTCCAGCACTGGAATGGTTTCCTCACCAGCTCCCTGGAACACTCCCAGAACCATCATAACAGCAGCACACAACCCTCTCACCTACCTTCCCCTGGATTTTCCTTCAGCTGCTCCTCGTATTCCTGCATTGCTGACACGCAGCTGTTGTGGATGAGCTCCCCCAGCCGCTTCAGGTCAGCCACGGACTTATCCACCAGCTCAGCATCCCGGGCAATGCACTCCAACCTGGGAAAGGGAAGGGTTCTGGGTCTGACATCTCCTCTCAGTCACTTCCTAACCAACTGTTTCACAATCCAGTGCTGTACAGATACAAATGTATGAAACATGCACGAGTTGAGTTCGTGCAGGAAACAACCCAGTTTTCGTCTTTTTTTTGGTCTAACAGCTGCAGTGCAGATGTTAGAAAAACTGATCCAATCCTTTGGATATTTTAGGACTAAAGAAGAGGGGAGAACTGCCTATCTTGGGAACAACAGGGACCCTCTGTGACAGTCCACTGTTCCCTCAGGCTTTTCCAGTTCCATATTAATTCCATTTGATGGTCCAAAGCTGCCATCTGCTGTCCCTTTTGCCTGCCTGAAGTCAGTAACATCAAGACTCACACGCAAGCCTTGTGTTTCACAACAGGAGAGTACAACCAGCTGAAAAACACTGCATTTCTCTTACAGTCCTTCAGGGCACTCTGCCTCAGCCCTGAGACCTTTCCAGACCCAGCACAGGGTCAGGGCTCTGAAGACCCACATTCGAGGATGGTGCCTCTCCTTGTTTCCCTCCAGGAGGGACAGAGCATGGAAAGATGCTCCAAATTCAGTCCTGAGGCTAACATGCACAGGGCTGCTTGGCAAGTGTTTTGGGTAGCATTTGCTGTCCTGACAGCTGCTCCCTCTCCTTTCTGGGCAGTGGGAATGCTCCAAGGGCCGGACTCTGCCAGCAGGACGCTGCTGAGTTACAGCCCGGCGCCACCACTGCTCCAGCTGGTTTTTGGCCAGTGTTCGTCAGTGCCCAGCAACAGAGACACCAGGGACTGAAAAGCAGTGGTTGGGGTCCTGGTGACACCCCAGAAAGGCTTGTGCTGCCCGTGGAGGTTGTGTCCAACACCTGGAGCAATGTGTGTCTGGCTGGGCTCAGAAGTACAATGTGCCTCTCCATGATTCCCCTCTGGAGCAGGGCCAGGTTGGGACTCACCGTTCAAGAGGCAATCCAAACTTCTTGTAAGCCTTGATAAACCTAAGGAGAAAAAAAAATAATCAAGAAACTAAACTAACTGCCATAAAAAGTATGTCCAATATCACAATTATGCTTGAATATATTAATTACAGCCTGTCACATTATCACCCTCACATTCCCCACTGATCAGCTCAGCATCCCTCAGTGCTGGGAAACCTCATCCATTAGCCCCCACAAAGAGTTTTGTGACCTTGGCTGGAGAAGAACACAACATTATTATGAATGTTGAATGTTTGACAGATGAGGGAAAAAAAAAAAGAGGAGAGTGGTTAACTGTAGGGCAAAAAAAAAAAAAAATAGAAGAAAGCATTGGCTCACACCAAGTTGGTAATTATTAACTTCATTTTTCCAGGAAGAAAAGAGGCATTAAATCAATGTCATTAGTAATTTTAAAGCTCAGGCTGTAAATGTAGCAACCCATCACAGAAGAGCCAAATGTGGTTCAATCCATCACAGAGGTTTGCAGACAAGGTTTGCTATTTATTTTCATGTCTTATTTTTATTGTGAAAACCCCTGCTGTGGCTAACACAACTTCAGGGCAAGAGTTGCTGCAATCAAACATTGCCTTGAGCTGGGAGTAGACACAATGGCTACAACTATAGGTTATTTTTAAAATTAGTTAATCTTTTGTATTCTCTTTTTAATTTTGTATTTTTTCAGCCTCTTTCTGCTACATCACAATGACCTCCATGGCTGTTATATTGCATATTGCAACGTGTCCTTCCTGCTCCGTGGTTTCAAGGTGGTTATGGGGCAGCTACCACAGCCCAAAACCTCTGATATCTCCTGCTTAAAAATACAGCAGCTCAGAGATAGGGAGGGTCAAGGACAACTCATAACCCCCTCTTTTCCATCTTTGGCTGAATATTTGGGTAGAGCTGTGAGACAAAGATCTCTGGGAAAGACTCAAGAATTAGAAGACAGGAGAAGAAAACAATGTTCTGGAATTGAGCCCCCAGCTGACATCAGGGACTGACACACAACCTCTCAGATCAGCGGGACCAGTGCTTCTCACGGGGTCATTCTGCCAGAGCCTGCCTTTCACTTAGAGCTTAGATCAGCAGGATGGCTGCCAGAAAAATGTCAGGAAGACCAGAGCCCTGGGCTTCTCCAGCTCATGGCACCTAGGACCTCACATGTTATATGGCATTAGCTCAATCCACTTGGCCCTGAAAGGGCAGTTGCAACATGGATTAATTTTAGGAAGGTACCAGCTTCATTGCAACCTGACTAAAGACAAGCCAGTCCGTTTTGCACTGACCTGGATGTTCAGGTCATCAGCTGGGATCAAACTGAATTATATAAAGGTGCAGAAGCTGTCCCAGTGAACCAGCTCCGCCCAACCACTGACGTGCTTATAGGAGAACACTTCCTGGATTAATCTGGGATTTTCTCCACCTGCATGGGATTTCTATATTTGCTGTCTGAACTGTCTCTTGCACTCAGCACTGACCTCCTGATTTCAGCATCAGTAAATCCTTCCACTGTGTCTTTTCTAACACTCCGAGGGCGTCCCCTGCGCTTGGGTCTCTTCTCATCATCGGTGTCATCAGTCTCACTTTCTGACCCAGACGATCTCTGAAGCCTTCTCTTGGTTTCTGCATCGGATTCACTGTCATTTGTCTGAGCCTGCACGAACCAGAGAAACAGACTACAGTTAACAACTGCTAATCTAATCAGCTAACAACCTTTTGTGTCCCTCCGTGCACTGGCACTGTTTCATGGACTGTAAAATGCCTGGGCATCCCTTCCTGAAGCTGCAGAGCCCAGGTCACCAACCCAGAGAGGCTGCACACCCTTGCAGTTCCCAGCTGGCTGAGGCTCTGGTGCTCATCCTCCCTTCACAGCCACCAGTTTCACAATTGCATTTTGATCTACTAAGAGATGTTAAAATATTGGTTTCTGTGGGTTTGTGCCACAGTCTCTTAGACTATTTTGAAATCCAGGACACCTCAGAAATTAAACTGGATTCATCCAACATGAATTATCCTCCTCTGTATTTTTCACTTCAGTGTTTTTCCCCAGGTCATCCCAGAGAACAGTTCTAACCCCTCAACATCCCATGTCCCAGCAGAGCATCCTTGCACAGTCAGGTTTCTTTTGGGTTGGGGTAGATCCCATTACCTAAAGCAGAACTTGGGAAGAGACCATCTCTTTTGCCCCTTAGGATCCACATTTAGGCAAGAGCCACCCAGGGAGCGAGAGAAGGAAAAGAAACAACCAGAGAGCTGCATAATCTGCAGCAAAATCCAGTACAATTGGATACTTTGCTTTGTGGTCACTACAGATTCTTTTTATTTTGTCTGCTAAGGTGAGATGAGTTGCACCAAATCCAGTCTCGGCCCTCACACTGCATCCCAAGCCATTGGTCCAATGCATGATGCCAGCAAGAGGTCAGTGTGCTGCCTCTGTGCTTCATTCCCAACCAGCTTTGGAGGAGGGAAAGATGCTCAGATGGCAAAGAGGCTCCCCCTGAGCGTCCCCTTTGCCAGGTCTCATCTCCTGCCTCTCACCCCCTCAAGATGGGCTGTACCTTTTTAGTTGAGCTCCGGATTCGAGGCAGCATGTAGATTTCCTCCAATTCTTTCTGCCTTTCTTCCTCCTCCACCTTTTTCCTCTGCTCTTCTGGAATGATATCATCCCAGTCCTTCTGGGACCGTTCATCCAGCTCTGTCTCTTCCTCCTCCATGGTTGCAAAGTTGGCAACCTTTTACAAGCAAAGGAGAAGTTTTAGCAATTCCCTCCCCTGGCAGGAACACCGCAGGGCTGTCTGCTAAGCCTCAACTCCTTCTCCATAGGAATTCTGCCAAAACTTCCATAACTACTTCATAATTGATCCCTATGTCACTACATTCCTGGCTTCTTGCCACATCTTTGGACTAACAGCTTTTGAGGAAGTACGTGCAGTTTAAGAAGTACTGCTGAGTATTTGTAAATTATTGGGTTTCTTTCCAAATTTGGTAAATTATGCATTTCATTCACAGCTTTCAAATACACTTACTTGAAATTAAATGAATACCTACATCAGGGGGGTTGGAACTGGATGATCTCTAAAGTCCCTTCCAACCCAAACCATTCTGTGATTCTGAGATCTCTCCAAGGTGTTCCTGCCCATTCCTGTCCTCACCTCCACAGCAGGATGTGGGCAGCCACATTCCCACACCCCAGTGCAGAGCCTGGGGGTCCATACCTTGAACTGGGAGAGCAGCTCGTCGGTGGCACTGGTGGACACCTCATTCTCCCGTGTTTCAGCCAGCCGCAGAATCTCATCGATGTCCATCTCCTGCCAGCCGGGGAGAAGGAGGGATAAAGGGAGGGTGCCGAGCACAGCCGGAAGTAAGAGGCTTTGAGAACAGACTTGTGTGCTGATATGAGCTAAATAAAGTGCAAATATCTGCAGGGTGTCAGCCCCGAGGGCAGGGATGAACTGTCTCCAAGTGGTACAACAAAGTACAAATAAGGTGACAAAACAGAAGGAAAGGACCATCAAGGCTGTACAGTGGGGAAAGTGTCCAGGCAGTGAGATGCATGAACTATGGACTGTTTCCCTGGGGGGAACCTCTGCTGCTTGGGCTACTAAGAGAATTGGTCAAAACACTCTCAACTGTCAAGCAAAGCAGCACTGAGGCAGGAGAGAGCGACCTGTTCACTGCACTGTGCTGACTCCTGCCCCGCTCAAACCACCAAAAAAGGATGCTGAGCAAGTGCTCAGAAGAGGCAGGGAGAGGAGCCCTCAGCAGGCTGTGCTGTCACTAACTAATAACCCTCAGGAGCCAAGGACTTCCTTGGTGACCATTACTATTTAATCCCCAACAAGGCTCTCCTCAAGCCCCTGATCCCCCAAGCCCAGACTCTGCTTTCAGCTTCTCCAGCCTCCCACATGTCCTATTCACCAACCTGCTCTCCTGCACAGGGCAAGAACAAAGCAGGAGCACCACACACAGCCCCCTGCAGAGCACTACAAACTGCTGTGTGGTTTCAATTTCAAACTACCTGAGGCTCTGACTCTTCCCCTTCAAGCTCCTTGAAAAGATCTTCAGCTCCAAATTTCAAAATAGCTGTCAGTTCCTCTTTGTTGAAAGGATTTGAGCTGCAAGAACAAACAAAAAGGAAAAGGTGTTTTGAGCTGTTCAGTCAGAACTGCTACAGCACAAAACCATACCAAAGTTTTTCCTAATTGAAGCAAGGAGTAAGTTGTCTACCCAGCGCTATAAAAAGCTTTGTTATTAATCTCCTTCCTGCTCTAGTACAGACAAAGACTGCAATGGGAACCACCTCCATCTGCTGGGGGAAATGAAGAGAATCTGAGGTCACTGCCAAAATGCAGCTGTTCCACAACCAGGTTCCCTCAGATCAGGATGACCTCTGAGTGGAAGGCAGAAGGAAAAACAAGTAATGGACTAAAATTAGTCTTTAATTTCTGATCATCTTTATTCTATGTGTCCAAATTAATGGCAGCAGAAGCCAAATCAGTGGAAATTGCCATTATTTCTTAGCCTTCTACCCTGTACCCTATCAAATAAATACTGGGAAACGTCAGCAGGTGAAGCTGGTTACACCACATATTCCAGACATTTCTGCCTCGTGACACAGTCACATACTTGGATCTCCCAGAGTTGTTGTCCAGAACAGTCCGGCCAGTGGTGTCCATACGCTGGATAACCAAATGATCCAGCACCATTTTCTTCTTGGCTCTCTCAATGATCTCCTCCTCCACCGTCCCCTTTGTGACCAGGCGGTAAATATTCACCTGAGGGGCAAAAAGAGAACACAGCTATTTTCTCGACCTGAACATGCTCTGCTGATACAGCAATGCATTCCTCAGCTGTTTTCACTGGGCTGTTGATGTTGCCTCTTCATGTACAGATGTGCTTTTTCAGAAGAAAAACAAGCACATTAAAATCAGGATGGTTAACACAGACCTTGTAGTGTGCCTAAGCACAGAGTAAAAACCTTCTGAAAGAATCACTCTAAATTCAAACCAGCACCAAGCTTGTCACATACCTAATAACCCATAGTAAATGTGGATCCTCTACTTTTTAAGTTTTTCAGGGCAAGAAGGAACAGAGTCCACTAGGACTAGGCTGAGAAGTGCAATGCCATGGGTTGGGTTCTGGGTTTGTTCAAAACAAGCAGAAAGACTTGGCACCTGGCAAATCTGGGCTGGTTTTTTGTCTCCTAGCTTTTAAATGAGATTCCCTTGGGCAGCACTCTCTGGAGCAAGGACTGGGACAAAAAGCCCATGTTTTCAGAAGCTCTGGTGAGGTGAGAGCCTGTTTAGATGGCAACTCTTCTGACCTGCTTCTTTTGTCCAATCCGGTGAGCTCGGGCCTGAGCCTGAAGATCATTTTGGGGGTTCCAGTCCGAGTCAAAGATAACAACAGTATCAGCAGAGGCCAAATTAATTCCCAGCCCTCCAGCTCGTGTTGACAACAAGAAACAGAAGTCCTGGGAAGGCAAAAAAAAAAAAAAGCATCCATGAGTTAACCAGGTGGTAACTGTGAGCACAAAACAGCAACGATGACTCAAAAGCTGTACAAGGAAATGGAGGGAAGACTCTGTTGCACTCATGCTTCTTAAAGCAGAAAAAGAATTTCCTTCCCATACACCCTGCTCATGCAGGCTGGGCAGCACCAGTCTTTGCACCCAGACCCAGGGGGAGGCAGTGCTGGCAGGGGTGAAGGGTGTGCTGCTCCAGGTGTGCATCAATGTGGGAGAGCAACACAGGCAGCTCCAGGCAAGGGCACCTTGGAGTCACTTTTGAAGGTCAGACCACATTGCCCACCAGACTCCAACAAAGGCAGCAGGCAAACACCTGCTTTTTGTTGCCTGAATCCTGTTAGGAGTGAGATTAGCAACGAACAGACTGTGCCAGGTTAGAGCCAAAATGCCTGAGCCCCCATGGATGCCCTCTGGACAGGGGAAAGGGCAGGTTCTATGGGCATTCTTGCTCCTTCCCCACTTACACTTCCTTTTGTTAACTTTCTCACAACCACGATCTCTCACAACTCCTGTGTGAGCCAAGAATTCTGCTCCAGCCCAAGCTTCTGGAGTGAGGAAAGGTATTTCTCACAGCTGGGCTGACTGACACAAAAACAAGTGTCTTGCACCAGTCACTGTGAGTCAGCAAGCCCAGATGAGAGGTTTGAGGTGCCCTCTCCTATTACACTGGAGACTTTCACCTCCAACACCAGACTCCACTGCCTGCCAACACTTAAAATCCTCCTTTTGCCTCTGCCATTTCATATCCGAAACCAGCTTCAGACTGGAATCACTCAGCAGCCATCTCATTCTCCAGACCAACAGGGAGAGAATTGCTAAATTTTGGCTCCTCTCAGTCTGTTCAGGACTTTCTGGAGATGTGTCTCACAGCCCTGTTCCTTGGATGTGGGAGATTTAAAATAAGCAATATGGCTGGTTGCAAAACCTGCCATATCTGTGTCTTTAAAGGTAAAAAAAGGGGCCCTGTAACAAGAACTGAACTGAACTAATCCCCTCTTGTCAGTCACAAGCTGTGGCTCAGCCACAACCCCTCTGCCCAGGACTGCGGTACCTCGGAGCCGTCGGCGTTGAAGTGATCCAGCGCCTGCTTTCGGATCTCCCCCTTGATCGAGCCGTCCAAGCGCTGGAAAAATCAACAATAATGATAAAAGAAAGAAGGTAAAGGAGCCCTGAGGGACTGCTGCACCCGAGTGCTGTCAGCCCTACAGCCCCCTTTGCTGCCTGCAGTGTTTAATTGTTAAAAATAGCCACCAATTAAAAATAACTGCACTGCCTCAGCTGTGTCACAAGGGCTGGGGGATGCTCAGGGAACAGGCACACAGCGGGTGACACCACAGCTCCCGTTACAGGCTCCCAGCCAGGCTCTCTGTGCCCACTGTCCTCTCCTCAGGGCTCATTACACGACACAGCCCAAAGCAGGGGCCTGTCAGAGGAGTTCTGCAGAGATGGGCCCACACTGAAATGAAAGGACCTCCCAGTTCCCTCCAGTAAGAGCCACCTGTAATCCCAGCCACCAGCCCCTGGGGAACTCAGCAACTCCCATTGCTCAAGCTCCCTCTACACTTTCAAGGGGAGCCCACAGTTTTCCATGCTGATGTTTCTCACCTGAAAAGGGTAGTGTTTGATAGTCAGGTACTCTGCCAAGATGTCCAGCATCCTCACCATCTGGGAGAAGATCAGCACCCTGTTGCCCCTCTCCCGCAGCCTGGTCAGCAGCTTGTCCAAGAGAATCAGCTTCCCACTGCTCCTGATCAGAGACTGCAGAAATAACCATCATTTCCAATCTTACCCTTACGTACATCACACAGAGACCTGCACAGGCCTGCTCCTTTTGGGGTCATGCATCTCTTGTACATCTCTAATCTAATCACCTGGATGTGCACAGCAGAGCCCACACACACAGTGAATCACACAAGACAGATCTTACACTGCAGCTCCTCCTCTAGAAGGCCACAAAATGTTGCCTACAGTGGAAGTGGAGTCCTCCTTAGCTGTGAGGACTATTTTTAAAGGAGAAGCCACAGCAGCTAAAGCTTCACCAGATATTATCTTGCTGGGAGGACAAAAGAATGAAATTTAAGGAAAGAAGGTGGTGACCAAGGATGCCACTCACCTGCAGGGTCTCAAGGCCATTCTCTCTCTCGTTTTCCTCAGGAGGTTTGATAAGGTAGCAATGGTTGCAGCACTTTTTCAATTCCATCACAATGTTCAGGAAACCAGATGTGCTTCCCCTTGTTCCCTTTGAAAGAGCTTTGTAGTTTCTTGTTAAAATCCACCTGCAGGCGGGCAAATTTAAGTCCAGATCATTACTCAGTGCAAAGCAGTCTTGGAGGAACAAAACCTTCAGGAACAGCTCATTCAGGCATCAGTCTACTTCCCTCCCTCCATCTCTCCTCACTGCTCTTACAGGATACTGCTCTTTCCTCTCTAAAAACCCTGATCTTACTTTCCTATTGATACTATCACAGTTTAATATTGAACAGCATCCCAATTTTGTGCACATTTTTACTCCCCCAGGAAAGACATAACCTCTGTCCTGTGATGTATCACTCTACAAAAGCATCTTCCAGAAGGAGAGATACCAACTACCCTACCTCATATTCCTACTGGGGAGCTCCCAGTACTACAGGTGATGGCACTCTGAAGGCCCCAGTGTGCACAGAATACTGGAACACATTGCCAAGGCCCACAGAAAGCTGTGCCCGTTCCTACTGGCACTGCCAGTAACTTATTCAGAGACTCACTTGTAATACTGCTTCTGCAGAGCAGACATTTCCACCCGGAGGATCTGCTCCACTTTGGCTGGCAAAGATTTCTCCACGTCCTTCTTCACTCTGCGCAGGAGAAAGGGCTCCAGGACTTTGTGCAGGCTCTGGTAGCCATTCTCTCTACCTTTCCCGTGATCCTCTTCAAAATCCTCCCAGAACTCAAACCTGGCAACAGACAGGAGGAGGAGGGAGGGGTCAGAATATCTCTTGTCTTATGGCACCAAACAGCACCTATTGGATACACTCCTGCTGCACAACTAGACAGGAGACCCTCAGTTTAATGGAAACACAGTGGAAGATAACAGGTTCACTCTGCTCAGGTTAACTAAACAGATGGGGGGCAAAGCTAGAAGCTCTCTGGGCTTAATGCCTTCCTAACATCTTATATTTGAGCTCCACACTGACTCCCAGGACCCAAAATCCCAAGCTTTCCACTATTTTATTCTGTTGGCATTTACCTGGCAGCAGTTTCTGAACTTTCCATGATGCCTCCCTCAGGAAGGGCTTTGACAACTGGACTGTTTTACCCTGCTCTGAAGGCTCTTTTGGGATTGTTGCTTCCTCTGACAGCTCCTCTGAAATGTGGAGATCCGCTCTCCTCCACTTGGGAGACCTCAAGCCTCTCCTTCACTTTTTCTGTGATCCGACAAAAAGAATTTGGGGAACAGCACTTCTTGCACTCAGACATAATTTTAGTGAGCATTGGGGCATGCTTGCTTCAGCCTTAGAGATGCCCATAGCTCATCTTATTTTAAAGAAAACAAAACATTTGTTACACTGTGGACACACAGTCAGCCAGAGAGCACCCCCAGAGCTGCCATGAAACGGTTGGCAGGGGTGCCTGAACCACAGTGTACTGGAAACCTCAGAAATGGCTGAGATGATTGCTAAAAACAAGTCTAGCTTTTTAGACATGGCTGGAAGACAGCAGACAGATTTGAAAGGGATGTATCAGGTTTCCCTATTCAGTTTGCTGCCAAAAATACTCCTTGCGTTAGTTATTTAACCTTTGATTTTTTTCCCACTAATGTCTGTTCTCCTATCATTGCTGTCACACCACTGATTTTAATTCAGAGATTTAATTCAGGGATTTCTGCCATTCTGCACTCCCTTGAGCCTATTTAACAGACAAGAATGACCAAGACATTCCTTGGAAGGCCCAAAAGGAGACTCACTTCTCTGGCATGATGAAGTGCAGCAGGGACCAGAGCTCCTTGAGGGAGTTTTGAAGGGGGGTGCCAGTGATCAGCAGCCTGTGGTTGGACTTGAAATCAATCAGCGTTTTGTACAGCAAGGAGTCGTCATTTTTTAACCGATGGGCTTCGTCCACGCCTAGAAAGGCCCAGTTAATGCTCCCCAAAACAGTCTGGAGGAAGAGAAGGAGAAAACAGCGGTGCTGAGGAGACTCTGGGTCAGACAGGCCCCACACCTCGCCACGTCTCTCTCTGCAAGGCCAGAAATCCCGGCAGTGTGGGCTGTCAGGGTACCTCACCCTAGCCCTGCGGCTGAACCCTCTCAGGATTTTCTTACTAACAAAATTTGGGGACCAAGGTGCCTTCCCAGAAAGGAAAAGGTGAAAATCAGCCATGCTGTACAACACTCCTGCTGTACCTCAGTAGTCCTGCAGCATGTACACCTATCCTCATCCTCCTTTGCTTTACCCAAAAAGCACAGTGCTTCCCCAGCTCTTTATTCCCCCTTTCTCCATGCCCTTGGGGCCCTGGGTAGCACTTGTCCCCCAAGAGCAACAACAGGAGAGCAGATGAACAAGTCTGTAAAGTTCAGGAAATTCAAGAGTTTTGATTTTAATTCTTTTTTTAATTTTTTTTAAGCTTTTTGTTTTCTGCTAGGACTCAGTGATGCACTGCCAGGGCTGATGAATATTTCCTAAGCAGACAGATTTCTCCTAGATGTAAAAATGTAGATACTGTTAACACCCTGGACAGAGGTTCAGTGTAATACTTTGTCCTCTTAGCACCTCCTAAACAAAACCAGGTAAAAATCCAGCTACTCCAGGAAACTGCCAGATGTCTTATGTGTAAAAAGAGTAACACAACTGTGCAGTACAAGAGTGAAGGCACTGTAACATGTGTCACACATTCCCTGTGCATTACTGGCAAGCAAAAGCAAATAGTGGCTGTAGTTCTCCATCACCACAGAGGGAAGAGGTGAAACCCACTAGCTGAGGATTGGCTTTCCCCTTTGAAAATGAGAGGAAGTCTAAGTAAAAACATTCTTGGACCATTACTCACCTTATCCTTCAGGAGGATCTCATATGTTGTGATAAGTGCATTGAATTTCAACCTTTTAGACTGAGAATGGATCCACTCATATTCACGTATCTGTGAGGGGAGACAAAAGTTAGCTTCAACACACATTATCAAAAGGAAAGAGTTAACAATTGTTATTTTAGTGTAGCTGTGGCCAGAGACCCAAAGCAAGTCCAAAGCCCTGTTGTTCCAAGGTGCCATTTGATGAGCTCAAGGTGCTCAAGGAACAACTTGTTTTAGTGCACACATGGTTCAACTGCCCTTGCACAGGTAAAAAATAAGATTAACTTGCTGTTGTGACATTAATGAACACACCACCTCACTGTGGCCCCACTAGAGTCCCAACACTTGTGTGCTCCACTGTCTGAATAGCTCCAAACACTGAAGACAAGCACTTTTACACTACTGGACTCCTCACTGGATGTTTCAGCCCAGAGCAGTACTGGCTTCCAGACTCTGAGAGAAGCCAGCGCTCCTGCACTCACTCCAAGAGGGAAAATAAAGCAGAAAATTCCCTGCAGCAGGGAATTACACCCACATGCTCAGCCACAGAAGCTCCAGCTGCCTGCAGCACTACCAGCACTATCCACCAGCCCCTCCAGCTGCCTGTGTGTCACACATCACACACAGTCTGCTGCTTTGCACCCCGTGCTGCTCCCCGAGCCCTCACCCTCTGGTCTCTGATTACACACCATGTTCCTGCTCATGAGGTCTCCAATGTAAACCACCACGTTGATCTCGGGTGCCCACACTTCAAACTCCCTCTGCCAGGAGGTGAGGGTGGACAGGGGCACAACCACCAGGAAAGGGCCGTAGAGCTGGTGCTGGTGGAACAGGTACGACAGGAATGATATTGTCTGAATCGTCTTGCCCAGTCCCATTTCGTCAGCCAGGATCACGCTGTTGTTCCTGAGGAAGGGAACAAACAAAAATGCTGTCTGAATTCATATTTCTAATTTACTGTGCTCCACATGAACAGCAATCCACGACAAGCACAGAGAGGGGCAGTGCAAAAACAGTTATTTGAGCACTTCCAAATGGATCCCAGGGATATCCAGATTGAACATGGCACAACAGAGTGCAAAAATTAAATATGATGACTCCAAGTTGGAGGAAAACAAGGTAAAGGCAGAGGGGAATCAGTGACCTAATTTTAGAAGGACATTTCTCAAAGGCTTCAATGAGTGTATAAGCACACTGAGCCAGAAACACTTTTTTCCCATTAAGGCAATGGAAATCTAGGGCTGATATGTACAAGGCTCTCACAACAGCCAAATTCAGCAGGCACAGACAGGGAAAATGCTTTTTGTTTTCACACAGGGTTTCTTAAGTTCCTGCTTAGGTAGCTCCTGCTTGCAGTGTCTGCAATGCAGCTGGGCATGGTAACATTTGACATCCTCCAAGCTGCAGAAGGAGGGCAGGTAAAGACCTCACTTGAAAACAGGAGTGCCAAATCCTTCTGGAACACAAAAGCCACAGGATGAGCATCCCAGCCTCTGTACATACTTGCACCAGGAGTGGGCGAGCCAGTTGAGGCCCTCCAGCTGGTAATCCCGCAGCTCCAGGTTCTCCCCGCCGATGTACGACGGCTGCTTCTTCAAGGCAACAAACCTTGGCCTCTGCTTCAACACCTGAAAAAGATGCTGCCATAAGTCCACTGAAGAGAAAGACAGAACTCTCAGTGGCTGAAAGGCTGAAAAGTCAGCAATGAAATCTACGAATTCAGCAAAGAGTGCATATCTCTTCACTGGTTCAAGTCCACCCACGTTTTCCTAGCCAGTGCTTGTGTCTGCATTTCTTGTGATTTGCCTGCCGCCCTCTGGTTTATGATCAGGGCTCTGAGTCTCCCAGGAGTGTAGTAAGCTGCACAAAATGCACATGAGTGGGAACAAGCTCCACTTCTTTCTTTGTCCCCTTTTAGTTTTTCTCCCATTATTTCTGTCCCTCTCCTTCACTGTATCAGCATCTTGCAGGCTTCCTCTTTTCCCAGGTGTGCTGTTTTTTCACCCAACTGATATTAAAACTGCCGCAGCTCCTTCTGAGGAGGAAGCACTTTGCAAGGATTAATTAAGCCTCCCACTCCCCAGGGGGACATAACGTTCTCACTGTGCACAGAGTAAATGAAACTCAAAGGGGTTCACATCTCTGCTTGAAGCACAATACGAGAACAGCAAACAACCCTTCAAATGCAGGTGGGAGGATGGGAAAATGTTCTGTGACATTTATCCTGACAAAATTTCATGTTCCCACTGCCTGCATCTTCCCCCAGCCTGGAGGAAACCAGCAAAGGAGAGAAGCTAGCAAACCTTGCAATCCCGTGTGGGGATGGTCTTGGAGTTGTTACGGCTGTTGAAGCTGTCGATGCAGTGCTGGAATTTCTTGCTGATCAGAGCCTCATCTTCCCAGCTGCACTCAGCATAGGGCAGCCCCATCCACTTACACAGGTATTCGGGATCATTCGAGGATGTCTTGCGGCTGTTTGCTGTCAAATATGCAAAAAAGCCCAAACCTCAGCACCTGTGGTTAAGCGGCTGAACCACAAGCGTGGTTCACAGGCTGAACTGCCTGGACAAACACAAAACAGGTCTTGGCTCGTAGGAAAAGTGTAGGGAGACCAAAAAAAAGTTATTTTACCTGGGAATTCTGAATGTCCTGTGGAAGACTTGCTGGTCTTCACAGCTGTGTTTGGAGAGAGAAGGGAAGGGAGGGTTGGAATGCTGGCAGCCAGCAGAGGGAGCAGGGCAGGCAATCACTGCCTCACACCCACATTTTTACAGAAATTCTATGAGAAATAGGTTAAACAGCTCTCCAAGCCAATTCCCAAAGCAACTGAGTGCTGGCACCTCTGACTGACATGACTGTGATATTACCAAAGTGCTCAGTAAGTTCTGTTTTCATTTCTATTAATTAATAATGAAAATCTCACCCCTGAGCTGCCTTGCAGCCTAACCACATCCTCAACCACACCACGGAAAGTGGTCCTCACAGAAGCCAGGCCTACACTGCTGCTTTGGAAACAAACACCTTGCATCCAAAGGTTGAAGTTAAAGAACTTCAGCAGCAACAATTTCACCAAGCCCTTGGAAAGTAGTGTGTCATCCCACACCCCAGGCAAGGAGAGTGACTAATTTGTATTGCTCATAAATACAAACCTGTAAACCTGGATTTCTACTGTCCAAATTCCTAAATTTCACACAATGAAATACACTAAACACCAGGGGTTTTAATTCAGCGATACTGGAGGACAGGGAAGAAGAGAGAGCTGCACACTGATTCTGCTCTCACATGGATTAAAGTTCCCACTCCCACTTCATTCCTTTACCAAAGCCTTGTTTCCACTTACCAATTACCCTCTCCACTATTTGATACTGTTTGTTCAGCTCTGAAGCCAGCTCCTGTTGGCAGTTGAAATATTCTACATCTTCAGGTGATACCTTGCCCAACCTAGATGCAAAATAATAATTGAAAAAAACCCAAAACCCACTATAATGCTTCTGTAATAGTGTTCATGGATACTACATATAGAAAATCTACTTTCCTATATGGTTCTGTCATTCAGACAAGTCACAGGAGCAAACTACTGTTATATGACATGTTTCTTAAATTCCCTATAATTATAAATTA
Source organism: Pomatostomus ruficeps (assembly GCA_013400735.1). NCBI lineage: Eukaryota > Metazoa > Chordata > Aves > Passeriformes > Timaliidae > Pomatostomus > Pomatostomus ruficeps. Next base: position 493,793 of record VYZT01060117.1, on the reverse strand, counting down.
TTGTTGAGTAATAAATGTCATAGATGTTCATATTGTCTCCCTGTTAAATGCTGTCTTATTCTGATGCAAGAATCAGTCTCAAAACAGGAATCAGAGAGAGATGGAAACTGCTACTCCAGTTTTAGTGCTTTGGAAACACCACAGCTCCCCTTAGAGTTCCTGGGGAAATTGGACATAAATGGATGCAAAAACTTGCACACAGAGAAGCCCATAATTAACAAGGGTTAATAAAGCTGCAAGCCCTCACAGAACCTCCTGGGCCAGGTGAGTCTGTGCACCATTTATTTGTCATCAGCTCTCTCAATTCTTAAGCCTAGGAAGCGGAAATAGTGTGGATTTCATGCCTTGTCCTCTCCATTTTACAGCCATCCACACCACAGGCATAATTTCTGTGAGGGGGGACGTTCCTCAGCAAGCAGAGAGAGACCAGAGTGCACATGAAACACATTTTGTAAAAAGAAATCAAACGTTTTCAATCATGACTCCTCAAACCTCCGGCTAAAAACGATTTGCCCAAGGCCAAATCACTGCTTGGAGTGAAGCCTACCATTGCTTGATCTCCTCCTCTTTTTTCTTGAAGTTTTCTAGCTTTTTCAGGCCCTTCACTTTCTGCTGCTGCAAAGACTCCTCGCTCTCCCACGTGCTGTGGATGTAGGACCAGCCTTTCCACTTGATCAGGTACTGAACTTCCCCCTCATCCTTCTCCGGGTCGAAGTCGGCGCTGGGGTTGCCGTTGGCCTCGGTCGCGTACACCGTGGTGGAGGCTCCGATGGCTGCAAGAGAAGCCTGAGTTTGGTACCTTCATTATCAACCTCTGGACATCAGCTGCATCAGAGCAGAAAGTTACTCCTCTAACACATCCTCTGTGAGAGCACAAAGAACATCCGACAGATTCTGCAACCCTATAAGGCTGGCACACAGAAGTTTTCCATATGACAGAAGCTTTTTAAATCTGCCATAAGTAGCTTTTCTTTAAGTATAATTCAAAGGTCTCTTGAAAGTGTTCACAACCATTCAGTTTTACAAAAACACTTTTGTAAGGCTTTGAGAACAAAACATTGGCTTTATTTTCATTATGGCTTTGTCAATGGGGCTATGGAAACTGACTCTCCTAGATCTGTTTTATATTTCAAAGCAGAGAAAAGCAGGAATTGCAGAACAATGGCTGCATCTTTAAAATGTGTGCAGGCTAAATGAAAGCTGCCGAGCACATGAACTATAGAGATTTTAGGATTTTAAATATTATATGTTACAAAAGCTATTACATATTACAAGACGTAAATAAGAGGCACAGAGGAAAAGATGAAAAGCCCTGAAACAACCCTCGGCCCCACTTTGAAGTTGCAAAAGCATTGCACCAGCTCAAGAGAAACCGTGAGCGCACGCGATTGCTATTGGAAATAAAGGCTTCTTCCAGAACCACGCACCTCCCTTTTTTCCAAGCCTGATGTCCAAGACTTTCTCAATAGTTTCACTGTTGTCCTGTTGTTCATCAGCTCCTTCCCCAGTCATCTCTATCAGGTCATCAGAATCCGTCTCAAAATCATCATCCTCTTTGTAGCTGAATAAGATCAAAACCAAACTGATACAAACCCCTCAACTCTTCCCAGCCCACCAACCCAGAGAATGGCTCCGACTGGAGCACCTTCTCCAGAATTTATCCTGTGCTTCGGTGCACGTTCAGCACACGCATGTCTAAGTCATCTATTCAGTATTTTTCCCCAAGACACTTAGCTACACTTTATCACACTAATCCTCTATCTTGCCCACACAGTTTTCCTGACCATGGCCAACAGCAGATGATTCATAAGGTGGAACAATCCCTGCAGCAGAAGCAAAGCCAGAACAGAGAAAGTCTCCATTATTGAGGGAAAGATTATTCTGTGGAGGTTGCAGAGCATTGAAAGGCTGCATGGGTGCCTACACTGCCCCAGGAACTGCACTTGTCATCCTTGATCAATGTTTAACCACCACAAAATATCATTTGGATGCTCTTTGCAAGTCCCTTATCAGGACCGCCCAAAGGGTGAGAAGGTACATAGGGGAATGGATAAAGCTTTACCTCCACCCTGTCTCAACACTCTGTCCCAAGGCATTACCTATCAGCCACTCTCAGACAATTGCTCCAGTCCAGCACAGCTGCTCCCTTTTGCTCATTCTCATCTATTATTTGCAATTATTAATCTAATCTGAGAGTGCTTTAGAAATATTACGCAAACCTCCTCACGTTTCTCTAAGAGGGACTGGTAAACATTCCCTCCTTCACAGATGGCAAAACGAGGTAAACCCGGATGTTCCCAGCATGAACCTGTCAAGAGAGCCACACCTCAGCCACAGGTCCCTGCAGAGCAGGGCAGGGTCTCTGCAGGACCACACAGGGCCCCCAGTGCCCCCTCTTCCCCAGCCAGCTCTCGCCCCCAGCCACCCCACACTTCCTCACACCTGACGTTTTTGGCTGCTCTTCGCCGAGTTTGTCTCTTGGGGGTCTCATCGTCTTCGTCATCATCGTCATCTTCAGATGAGTCTGGTTTCTTTCTCTTCCCACGCTGGATTTTGTGGGGCTTTTTAACACCAGTTTTGGCCACTGTTCTAAAATAAGAGTTAATAAAGCCATAATACAGCATGGTTTATGCAAACATCTGCTTTGGTAAGTCTTTAGGGAAGAATGAACTCAAATATCATACTTCTAAGAGATTTAATCTGCTCTAACTATTGTGGAAACCACTCTATTGCTCACTGGAGCACGAGATGGGGAGATGAGGGAGTAACTAGTCCCTAGGTTTACTAGGTCATAAACAAGGGTAATAGTGCAGGAAAAATCCACATTCATTAGTGACAAATAGAGATTTCCTCTCCACGCAGCCCAGGCAGAAAAATAGACTGAACCAACCACGCCTTACCTCCTTTGGACAGGTCTTCTTGCTTTAATTTTCTTCGGTTCAGGCTCACTCTCTCCACTGGTGCCTTGCTCCCCTCCATCTTCATCCTCTTCTCCAGCAGAGACCTCTCTCTTCCATTTAATTCTGCAGTCAGAAATGTAGGTCATGAAGGGCAATGATATTTCTACACAAATACTCGGCTGAACAAACCATTAGGGCCATAATTACAGGAGAAAAATTCAAACCTGCCACCTTGGCTGATCAGTGCAATGCAGGGGGGATGTTATGGTGTGATTATCTGCTTTGAGGAGGGGGTCTCAGTCAGCTGGGCTTTTGTTCACACAGTGGCAGGATTGCCTTGAGTGAGAGCAGCTCTTACCACGTGCTGGTGGCAGAGCTGTGCTGCTTAAACCTGGGTAGGGCAAGAGCTTTGATTGATGACTTTTTTTTCTCTACTTCTGCATTTTTGAGATGGGCTGGAAGGGTCTGAAGAGAAATGCTCACTGTCACAGAGCATGAGCCACAACGTGCACAGTTACATGAGCTCCTTGGAGCCCAGAAAATGGAACAACGAGTCTCCTGCCATCTCAATTCTCCTGCCACTTCAAGATCCCAAGTGTGGGGCCAAGTCACATTGTACCATTAGTGGAAGGAAGCACTTTCTCTGGGGGCAACTCAGAACAAAGCTGCAGCTCCAAAATGCCTTTTGGAGGAGCCCCTCCTCTCTCCATGGGGATATGGAGGGGCCACAAGGATCATTCTCCTTGCCCAGGAGAGGTCCAGGTTACCACAGTCCTCCCTGTGCTTTATCACCTTCCCTTCTGCACTGATGGGTGCAACTAAATGAGGAGTTAAAAGATAAGATGCAGGAGAAAGCAAGCAGGATCCTGTGGCTGTGTTTAGATTTTCTCCATCAGGCAGCTCATGGTTCCCTACTTCGCTTCAGTGATTGGAAAAACTAAGAGGTAATTCTTACAAGGGAAAAGGCAGTAAAATATGACTATAAGTGAATTCAGTTATGGTGCTCAGACATCCAAAGCATTTTTAATGGAAGTTCTTTAGTTTTAACAGAGGGTTATAAAAGATAAAAGAGGATAATAATTTGGCATTTTATCCTCAGTTAATCAAAAAGGTGGGAGGAGAGGGAATTAAACTGTTTTAAGTATCTCTGAAGGAGAATCAGTAACCTGGGAAGAATGAAAGACTGACAACAGAAAGTGTACCTGACTCATTCAGATTCCATCACAGGCACAGTAGGGAAATAAACACAAAAGCTGGAAAATTGCATCCATCTATAGATCCATATTCATACTTCAATTTTAGTAATCCAAAGTATTATTAAAGTATTTCTCTTACAAGCTCTCCATGTTGACAACTCCTATCAAACAATCCAGCGCACTGCTGTTCTGAGAAATAAACCAAAGCATCACCACTCAAAACCCTTTCCTTGGAAACTTACTTTCTTTTCAACTGCTTCTGGCGTCTTCTTTTTGGGCTCTCATTTTCAGATTCGCTACTTGCCTTTAATTGAAAAGAAAGAAAATCAGGTTGTAGGCTTCACTCTGGACTGGCTCCTCAAGGATGCAAGTGAGACACGTGCCTGTGGGCTGAGCCCGGCTCCTTTTCCTGCAGCCTGAAGGACACTTTGGTGCAGAGCAGCCACCTCCCGGCACAGCCACCTCTGCTGCACAGTTCTGCTGCTCTGCTCTCAATGTGAGGAAGGAAACCCTCTGCAGGAAGCCTGGAGAGCTCTACAACATCACCCATCCTGGAGTCCCTGAGCTCAGGACCCTCCACCCCTCAGCACCAACCCCCAGTGCCCAAGAGACACCACGGCAGCAGTGGCCAGGCAGACCTGCAGTGTGTGCAACACCCCAGGGATTGCAAACCCACAGGTGAATTTATCCCAACAAATGCATTACGATCTCTGCCTTCATTACAGAAACTTCCTGCAAGGAATGAAATAAAAATATTGTCATAAAAAGGCAATATCCTCATCAAGTGTCCTTGTCTTGCTGTTGGGTTTTTTCTCCCACATCAAAAGTCACCAAGGACCTGACTGGGTCAGAGCCGCGCCCTACTGCTTTCCTTCCTTCTAGTCCTACAGTCTCCACCAGTGGAGTCTCTCTGCCTAATATATCTAGAGCTATTCTAACTACTCACTGTACTATTTTAAAAGTGGGCGTCACTAATTCCCACAGACCAAGGTACCTAAAATAATCTCTTTATGTTGGTTGCACACAACCCCATTTTCATAAAAACTAGCCAACCATGAAAACAGATCACCACACAGATAACATAACTTCTCCCTAGCTTCCTCCAGAAAACAAAACTAGGCAGGGACAAAACTGAAGAAACCCACGTGAGATTTCTAAAGAAGTATTGAAATGACAGAAGTAGCCTTCAAGATTGCTTGCTCCACACAGTTACTGGAAATCTTCTGCTTCTAGCTGCTTTTTGCCACAGCATTCAGCTTTGGTTCCGAGCATTGCCTGTCCATCACCATGGCCACCATAGGCTGCATTCCCTGACACCCCCCCTGCCCTCCTGGACAGAGCTCACACAGCTGTGTACACAAGGACCTTGTGAAATGGTGTGAGCTGCAACATGCATCCTTCATTCCCATGTTCCAGCTTTCCTTCCACCCACAGAAATCTCTGTCTCGCTTGCATCAGCAAATCCATTAAAATACACTAAAATACTGGATGCCATGTCAGACCACAGGCTTTCTTGGATTTGGTGTCAGATTTGCCTGTGGCACAATGACACCTTTTGCACCATATCTTACTACAAACACATGTTCATCCACCTGTTTCACAGCTCTGCGTGAAATCCATCTCATTTACCAAGCATGAAGCAAGTGCCTGGCAAACACCATGGAGAGCCCTACCTACCCTTGCAACACAAGCCAAGCATTCCACAGATTTCAGTTTTGACACACAAAATCCAAAAGTCCTCAGTTTTCCTTTTCTCTTTTAATCTCTTATCCACTTTCTGAAGCTTTTCCTTTCCAGCTGGACATCATTTTAACAGCTGTCCGTCAGTGCACGTTTGCTTTTGCTGTCTTTTGGCAAGCTACAAGTAAAGAGAGATGGATTTCTCTTCTGCTCTGCGTCAGAAAAGATCACATTGGGAGAAAACCAAATACAACCTTTAGCTCCTTGAAATTAACTCCACTTCTGTGCCAAAATCCCATTTTCCAAGTTTCTAGTGTCCATTTCCCTAATGCCTGTACTCTCCCCCTGCTCTGTCGCTGTGTCTACAAAGCTGATGACAATCTCTTCATGACTCGACTTTTCCTCCCCTCTCCCACCTTGAAAAATGTAACTTGTGACTGCAGCTCAGCCGCCTTCTCTTACATTTTTCAAAGACACCATTGTCTGTTTTGCATGAGTGTCAAGCCCAGCTCTACCTCCTCTGACACAGCCAGTGCCCAGCCTGAGTCATCTGCCTGCCTTGTGCTCCCACATCCTCCCTGTCCCAGTACAGAGTACTGGGACGTGTCGTGCTGCAGCTCCTCAGCCTCTCCTCCCTGCTCCCTGAGTCTCCTGGTGGTAAATTCCTTGTTTAAGGCAGCACAGAGGACAGCCAGAGAGCCAGGGGCACGCCAGGTCCAGAGTGTGCATCTGAGGCCCTAAGTGCCCACCACCACCTTCAGGAACAGACTGGTTGGGAAATCACATGCAACTTGAATTTTAATAACGTCACCTCCCCAAATGACGCAAGCTAGACTGGCAAAGTCCATCCCCAGTCCCCAGTAGGATTTCTGTCAGCCCAGCAGGAGATGCTGGGGTCACACTGCTGGCTCCAGAGCCTAAGTGCCAGTGCTGAGCTCAGGCTGCCCTGCTGGGGTGCTGCTGCTGTGGCCAAGGGGAAAGACAACCTGTCTTCCCTTATCAAACACGACAAATATGCCCAACTTATTCCAGCACCACTACTTCCAGCTGGACTAGGATCTGGCCTCTTAAAATTTCCCCATCTCCAGCTGAAGGGATCAGCCTTCCCTCTCCATGCCTCACTGACTCCTCACATCAATTCATGCCCTCTCCCAGCACAGAAAGTGCACACACTTTTCCTAGATTAATTGCACTGTATTTTGCTGTGGAGCAACTCAGAACAAACATAATGATGCTGCACATGTAGCACCAAGCAGAGCAACACAGAGCAATTCAAAAGTTCTGCTCCCTTAGATTATCCACGCGTGTCCTTGCCACTAGCCCAGGGCAGGAGAAATGGAGACCCCAGGCCATGGGAGAGGAGGTCCAGGTGAGCCTCTGGAGCTCACACTAGGAGACATAATGACTTGCTTAAACAGAGCCAAAAGTATTTCAGACTAAAGTCAAAGTGAGGACTTGCTCATTTCAGGCTTAACAGAGGCCAAGCTCTAGTGCTCCAGAAAAGCTGGAGAATCTCTCCTCACCAGGTTAGTTTTATGTCTGCTGAACTTCTCTTCCCCAGTGAGACCAGTAGTGTTTGAATTTTCAGCAAATACATGAAGCAAAGCACTGACCAAAATGCAAATGAGCAGAATTTTTTTTTCCAATAATAAAACCAGCTGTATTTTTAGAACACACTGGTGCATGACTTCTGGCCTCTCTCTGACCAAAAAAAATGCACTGACATTTGTCACCAATTTCAATCTGAAACTATTCTTTTTATAGTAAAAAATTGTATCTGGTTGGAGCACATTTATTTCTCAACTGCCCCAGAATCATAGAATGATGGCAGGATAAAATGGTTTGGGTTGGAAGGGACCTTAAAGATCATCGAGTTCCAACCCCCTGCCACACGCAGGGACACCTTCCACTAGACCAGGCTGCTCAGAGCCCCATCCAACCTGGCCTTGAACACTTCCAGGGATGGGGCAGCCACAGCTTCTCTGGGCACCCTGTGCCAGGGTCTCACCACCCTCACGGGGAAGAATTTCCTTTATATATCTAACCTAAATTTCCCCCCTTTCAATTCGAATACTCTGAAAGGCACCTGGTTCTGCACGCCTCACATCCCCTGGCTGAAACCTGAAGTTGATTTATTAACTGCAAAGAAAATGCCCGGGGAAGTAGTGTTTTTACTAAAAAACTTACACGTTCTCTTGTTCCTGGAGACAGCTCTGGGCCTCTCAGCAGCTCTATGCTCCTATGCAAAGCTGCACTTTCGCTTCCCTTATGGCTCGGCCCACGCCTGGGTATTGATCACGAGTTATCACCCTCCCTGACTGCACCTCGGACACCTACACAATGAGCCCAGAAATCCCCACAAGGCAACCATTTCTAACACACAAATAACCCTACCCAGAGTGCTGCTCTCAGAGGACTCAGTGATTGTGCAGGGCCCCAAAACCTGAACCACCTCCAGCTCTGCGCCATCTCCCCCGCGCAGGTGAGTCACCGGGCAGCGCAGGGAGCTGGGATGGCTCATCCTTGCTCTGGTCTCTGAGCCTGCCACACTGCCTGCACCACACTGCAGAGAAGCATTAGGGAAGAAGGCAATTACAAGCCCCCAGACACTGTGCTGGAAGTCCCAAGCAGCAAGCGACAGGCACAGGTCACTGGCAACAGGATTAACCCTGCGAAGGCAAAAAGCATCTTCAGAGGTGCCTTGGGTTTCTGGCAGCTCCAGCAGCAGCAAGGAGTGCTCAGCACCATGCAGGAGCTCTGCTATTTACTCTCTCTTGGCATCTTCCAAAACCAAGACTTTCCACGTCCTCCTGCTCTCTGCGAGGCCCCAGCACTGTGCTGCTGCCACGTCACACCCTCCATCGGATTCTGCAGCAGATGGGGACTGTCCTATGGGGACCAGTCAGTGCTGCTTTGGAAAGAGAGGGGTGAGGGGGTGCTCCAATTTTTTTAATTTCAGCTGTTTCACGAAAGTTGCAGTGGGGGTCATTTGGAGGACCTTTGGGGTTTTTTTTGTTTTTTACAATATTTTGTGGTATAGCAAAGTTTTTGCATCTCAGATTTTAAAATATTTTTAAATATTAAATATGTACCTTAAGTAGTAGGAAATAAAGATATTGAAAAAGAAAAACAACATTTGCAAAACCACGTAATATTGTAAAACAAAAAAAGAAGGGACTTACCTGGGCCCCTAAGAGGGCAGGGGGGTGTGCAGCGGAGCTCTGGGGTGGGTGTGAGGTCGCCGGCACAGTGCATGCCGGGGCATCGCACAGAGGGGCGGCCAGCCAGCCCAGCCTCTGCCAACTTGAAAAGGAAAACAAAAGCCCCATCAATGGTGCGCCCCGAGCCCCTTCCTGACCTCTGCTCTGCGGGACAGCCAGCACAGGAGTCTGGGGGAGCAGCTGGTGGCACTGGGGTGCCACGAGGCTCAGCAGTAATGCACCAGAGCAAGGAGCTGGAGACCTGCATGTGACCCCTTGAGCATCCAAATGTACATCTTGATGGTGAAGCACAAACAGTCTGAGTCAGAGAGCACCACTTGGCTCCTGCTCTGCTCAAAGTCTGCTGCTTATCTTCAGATTCCTAGCCCTAAGCCCCAAGCTCTCCTCAGAAGCCTCTCTCTGGTTCTCCTTCCTCTCTGCTATAGCTACTCAAGCTTCCTCAAGACCTGCAGATGACATGCTCCATGTAGAAAATCTGTCAGATGCAAATGAAGGTGGCATCTAATTCCTACATCTTCAGGAAAAATCCTAACAGTGTTCTGGAACAGGAACAATTAGAAGGTTTGGCTGCCAGGCTCTGACCACTGTCACCTTCAACTGAAGCAAGAAAGACTCCCCGATACTCAACCAAAGAAAAGTGATGGGTCATATAGCTGCACACATACAAATGCATTTATTAGTGGGATCCATTCCAGGATGGGCAACAATGACTGTTTTGTTGCTATGAGATGTTTCTGGGAACTTTCCTTTATTCCTGGTTGGATTTGTGTTGCATTTTGGTTTTGTTCTGGTTTTTTTTTTATTACACAGACTCCTCTCCAGGACATTCCTACAGCAGAGCATAACTTGCATTATGCCCCATTCCAGCAATCAGAGCAGTGCATGCAGATCTCAGCCCACGCAGTGTCCCGCTCGCTCCAGAGGTCTCAGGCCAAGTGGATCCAGCGGCAGGACTGGGACCTCAGCTGTGAGCTCCAACATCCATGCACCAAGCTGGGACTCAGTGTTTACAAGGCAATGCAGACGAGACCTCCCTTTGCTCTTTGGGTTTGGTTGGTTTTATGTGTTCAGTAATCCCTCATCCTTTTTTTTTTCCTTACCTCATCTTTTATATTAAATCTTGATGGTTCTTGTCTGCTTCGGTTTGACCTCCTAACCCCATAAACATCAGGATATTCTTCCCACATCTGCAAAATAAACAGACCATCAGAAGGCCTGCTTCACCCCAATTATTTCTGACATTTTAGAGATGTTTGATGGTATTTAAAAAAAAAATCAACCTAAAACCATTAGGGAATTAGCAACCAGTAGATGGACAGTTAAAAAAACTGGCTGAAAAGGATGTTTATTATCTTGGGCTATTTGGCACCACTCTAAGGCAGCATGTGTTTATCTCAGTGTTATTTGCAGTGGTCCATCTTTCCACCAAACTACAAATCACTCTCCAGCTCGCCCAGGCTGACGGACAGAGTGTTGAGGTAACAAGCCCTCTGCAGCCCTGGTGCCAAATGTATGGAAACAACACCTTGGACGTGGACCAACCTACCATCTCAACAGGGCAGTTCTCTGTCACTAACAGCTTCCAGCACAATTCCTGTCCACAGGGAAAACCCCATCAGCTGCCTGGAGACCTTGCCAGCTGCAACTTCAAAGGTGAATTCTGTGGCCCAGCCTGGATGGCAAATGGAACAAGACACCCTGTCCTTTGGCAAGGCAAGGCAGTGGCTGCTGGTTCCTCTCCCAAAAGCACTGCTGGGAATGTGGTTTGGCAGCACAGGACACCTGGATGTGCAGAGGTGACTGCTGGGAATGGTTGTGCTCTTTGCTGTAAAACAAGGCCCTCACTAGTTTAATACACTGTGTATAAGAGCATGCAATTGTTCTTGTGGATTGACAGGAGAAGGGGGAGACAAAAACGGATGCCCTGACAGGGATGAATGCAGAGCTGTGTTGGTGACACAGGACACCAGACTTACAGGGCAGACACAAACCACCACCATGGCCCTCAAATTCCTACACCAGCAATTCCTCTCTCCCTCAGCAGAGCTTATTCTCTTAGTTCTTGACATCTGTTAATTTTCTTTAGATTCTCTCTTCCTCCAGTCCTCAAACATCTCTGCAAGCCACTGGCAGGAAAAGGAAATCAAAATACACTGCCAGATGCAGCAGTGATTGGGATTGAGAGTGTGATGGATACAAGGGTGCAGCCCACCAATTTTTCTGCCTCCGTTAAAGGAGTAATAATGGGATAAGGAACAGACTGTGATTGTGTGTATCTGTTGGGCATGCAAGTACAGAGGAACATTCTCATGAAAGAATAAATTAAAATGTTCCCCAAATAATCTGAAGAACTTGTCTTTTCATCTATTAAATGGCATGGGTTTTGAATGTAGGAGCAACTTCCATGACAAATTTTAATAGCACCTAACAGATTAACCTCGCCTTCATGGGTGTATCTAGACAAATACCAAATAAACAATAATATAATAATTAATTGCATTGGTTATTCAAGGGGAACAGGTATCAACACGCCTAGGTTAGACCTAGCTAAGGAAGACACCCATTAACAAAGAAATTAAGGAAGGGAGAGGCTTTCTTATTAGAGGGTGCTCTGACCTTTTCATGTTTCATCCATGCTAATTACCACCCTGTGTATAGATGTGTTTCCTCACAGGATAATGTTAACATTCATTGTTAGGGACATGCTCTTAGAATCCTTCAGAGGGAGAGAAAACTTCCTTTGATGCCCACTTATCAGCAATAAACCAGAAATTGTAATATGGTGTTACCACAACTGTCTTATAAACTCATCCTCCCTTGACAGTCCAAACACTGGAGGATTTAGCCACAACCTGAGCCAGCAGCTTGGAGCTTGTGAGAGGGAGAAGCTGGTAACAAAATCCTTCACATCTCCCTGGCAGGTCTGAGGGGAGCAGAGGCTGAACGAACTGTCCTTCCTCCTTATCCTTTATGCACATAGCAACTTTCTCCATAAAACTCCCTCTCAGGAGCAAGCTGTGCCCAGTGCAACCCAAGACTAAGAACAACAGGATGGCTACACACCATAAACAAACAAACAAGCTGACCTAACCAGAATTTTCTCCTTCCGAGCGCACTCAGTTCACTGAGTTCAGGTCTTCAAGTGGTATTTGGGCTTCTCGTTCTCACCTGACACTACCCTGTGTTACTCAGATGCCTCCATCCCTCAGGTAAAGCAGGTAGCTCAGGTGCACCTTCTGCCCTGGGGGGTGCAGAGGGGTACCATGTGCAGTAACACCCACAATCCCCTTTCCAGCTGGACAGCAAGTGGAGGGCAAACCTGGCTATGTGAGGGATATTGCTAGGGAGGAGCTGGGAAGCTGCACAGGAAATAAAAACCACAAAGAAGTGTTGTTGTGGACATAGTAAATAATGGAAGTTAAATAGCTTTTTCATTCTTCCTCTTTTTTTTCCCTCATGCATTTTTCAGAGGAAGAGTGACATAAAAAACCCCAAAGTGGCTCAAACTTCAAACCCTAGACAAACCTTCTCCCTGATTATTTACCACATGGGAAGGCTTTACTGCTTCTGAAGGAAAGGAGACAGGATAGAGGAGTGAAAAGACAGAGGGAGAGGATGAAATGCCAGGATCATGTACTGGTGACAGGCACCTGCCCCTCATTCGCACCAGTCAGCCCCATCACCATCTATGTGGTGCCTCAGGGGTTGTTCCACAAACACAGCAGCTCCTGCTCTCAAGGGTGACACCAGCAGGGCTCCAGCACACAGACCAAGCAGCCTCTGGTGACACTGGAGGTCAGAGGCTGTTTGGTCCATGTGCAAAGTGGCCAGGAAGCTGGACACAGCTTCACTGTCCTGCTGTCTGGTCTTCCGTGGTGGGTACAGGAATAACGTGTCTGTGCAGAGCAGCAGGGGCAATACCTTTTTAACATCTGCTATCCTTTCCTTCTTAGAGGCTGGTTTTTCTTTGGTTTCAGGAGGGGTCTGCTGGGATTTGGAACCCGTTGATTCACTTTCGGATTCAGACTGACTCTCAGAGGACTCGGAGCTGCTGTTTGACTCGCTGCCCTGCTCACTTTCAGACTGGCTTGCAGAGTCAGAGCCAGAGGCTTCTTCGGATGCCGAGTGACTAATGGTAGAGAAAGAAGAGGTTACATTTTAACTGCACTGACACAGCCGTGAAATATGCAGCGAGCAAACCTGAGACACATCCAAGCCACAAAAACAGGCTTGGAAAAGCCTGAATGCAAGCATGGACCCTGCAGTCCTGAGCAGACACCCCGCACTGGCATTTTGCAGCAGAGGCAATCCCTTCCCAGAACTGGCAATGAACACAGGTGAGAGTGCAGCCTCAAAAATCCCTGTCCCGGATCTCCTGCTCATCAGCACAACAAAAGCAGTGGTGTAGGTGAAGAGAAGCGTTAGCAGTACCAGCAGCACAGGTACTGCTGGGAAGAGCTGGCTGTCCTGGAGCGAGGAAGAGGAAGGTACAGGTGGGAGCTGGAGCATCCAGAGACCATCCTGCTGTGTTAAAGAGAAACAGTTGCTCCAGCACGGCTCTGCACTGCATCCTAGTGTGGCCAGTGGTTCGAAATAAATCTGATAGCCATTTTCTGGAAGAGGCCAGTATCAAACACTATACCCATAACACGGTGAATGATATATGTTAAATATGATAAATACGTTTCCTGCAAAAATAATAAATTCAGCAAAAGAGCAGAAAAAGCTTATATGGGCTTGTGGCTGGGGCAGCTCCTGTTTAACAGATTGCACCCATGCTGTGCAGACTGCATTTATCATGCCAATAATGGGAGAACAGACCACCAAGTAGGTGTATTTCCCTCTTTTTATTTTTAGTATATTTATATTAAAATGAGTTAACACACAGAGTATCCCCTTAAATAAGGGCTTCTCAACAAAACAATGAGAGGGTAAACTATTTTAGGTGACCAAAACATTCAAATACCTTCACCCAATCACTCCCAACATCTATTTTTTTAATTTTAAAATCTAAAAAAGCAAACTCAGTATACCACATCACACACCTGCTGGCAAGGAAGCATTCAAACCCCGCTGTCACAAACAAAAACGTAGTGACAGTGCTGCTACAAACTTTGGGAACAAGGAGTCAGCTTTGCACTGGCAGCTGGATGTGTTTGATATTTAAGCATTTACTTAGAACACTATGAAAGAAGAGTCAGGAAAACTTTACAGAGGGAAAACAGACCTTTATTTTTTTTTTTCTACTTTTGTACAAAAGTAACAAAGTACAGTATAGGCTTTGCTGAGATTTCACGATTCAAAGAAGAAATAATACAAAGAAAAAAAAAACCAAACAAAAACCTCTAAACAAACAAAAAAAACACCACCACAGCATGTGCACGTGTACATTTACACCGGCTCCAGCGGGATTCCCAGCTGCGGCCGCCCGGATGGAGCCGGGGCCCGTCCCGCTCCCGCAGGACACATCCCTGGATCCGGGCTGAGGGCCGGGAAGCGGGGCCCGACCCGCTCCCGCAGGACACGTCACTGGATCCGGGCTGAGGGCCGGGAAGCGGGGCCCGTCCCGCTCCCGCAGGACACATCCCTGGATCCGGGCTGAGGGCCGGGAAGCGGGGCCCGACCCGCTCCCGCTGGACACATCCCTGGATCCGGGCTGAGGGCCGGGAAGCGGGGCCCGACCCGCTCCCGCAGGACACGTCACTGGATCCCGGCTGAGGGCCGGGAGGCGGGCAGGGGGCAGCACCCGCGCGCCCTCGGGCGCCGCCGCCGCCATTTCGCGGCCGCCCCTCCGCCGCCATCTTGCGACTGCGGGGCCGTGCCCGATCCCCGCCATGGAGGCGCCCGGCACTGTCCCGGGAAGGCGAACCGCGGCCGTCCGAGCCTGAGGGGACACACACGGAGCCCCCTCCTCAAGGAGCGCGGGCAGCCAGCACCCATGGCTGCTGTTCCACTGTTCCAGCCTGCGTTTGAGGGAACCGGGTTATCACAGCGCTTCCTCCAAGCAGGGCTGGAAATTCAAATTGAACCACGGGCATTCCAGGCTGCCCAGTCCCTCCTGCCTATCCTTGTCCATGGATGGAGGTTATCCATGGTAACCAAAGGTGCAGCCCCACGCACAGCGTCTCACTACAACCCTTGTTCTGCAGGCTCTACAATACTTTGTCCACCACAGCCCTCCACTGCCATGGCTATAACCTGTGCTGGTGCCACACATAACCTGTGGTACCACGCACATAAGCTCTGGTGGTGCTACAGCCATAACCCATGGCGGTGCCACACCATTAACTTGTGGTGCCACACATATAAACTGTGGTGGTGCCACAGCCTTAACCTGTGGTGTCACACCAATAGTGGTGCCACACATATAAACTGTGGTGGTGCCACAGCCATAACCTGTGGTGGTGCCACGCCCATACCCCGTGGTAGTGCCACAGCCGTAATAACCTGTGGAGTCACATCAATAACCCATTGTGGTGCCACATCCATAACCCATGGTGGTGCCACACACATAACCAGTGGTGGTGCCACATCGCTCCCAGGAATGCCACTCCAGCAGCTCTGGGGACAGATGGTGTCCATGGGCAGGGCTCGGCAGGACACCATCCTACTGGCCCTCCACAAAGGAATGGGATCTGGAGGCATTCAAAGCTCTGCTGTCATGACAAAAGTGGCAACATCAGGCTCTGCTTGAGGCACGTTGGCATCCTGTGTCCCACAGGAATCCAAGGAAGAGGAAGACAGCTTTTCCTTCCATCAGATTTCCTAGCAATGGCTGGAAGGAATTGTAACAGCCCAGGCTAGACTGCGGCCAGACAGCTCTGACAGTATTTGTTTAGAGGCAGAACAGTAATTAGTGTCCTCCTCCTGCTCTGGAGCTCTTTGTTCCTCAAAGCCCTAAGCTTTATTTCAAGGACACAGGGACACAGGCTCTCTGCACATCAATAGACATAATTCATGTGCTTTATCCACAACATTATCTGAACACTGTAATTCTTTTTTTCAGACTGTGAACTGTGTCATCTAAAAAGAGGGAGACTTCTCTGGTGACATACACATCTGTATGTGCAAGTATTTTCCTGCACACCTGCTTGCCCTACTAAGGAAAGAAACACACATGAGAAGTGGTTATGTCCTTTTGAAGGCTGTTTCAAATAATTCTCTTTTTTTAATGAACAACCTCGTCTCGAGGCAAAATATGTGTTTGTCTTCATTTCTATGTTGATTGGATTAAAAAAATAACTGAAAGACCTATTTCCATAAAATAATCCTTTCTAGCTGTCACTGGGACAATCAGGAAGCATTTCTACCTGCCAACAGAATATAATGTATTAGCAACATCAGATGTCAAGTCAGGCCTAACACTGTATATACCTGGAGACTTAAGTCCTCTTTTCAGAAGTTATTTTTGGAATTTGTCCTGGTTTAATGCCCCTAAGTTAGCATCCAAACAAGACCTACTTTCAATTAAACTATAAGTGAGGGATAAGCTATAATTAATCGTCACAAAAATCAAAATTCAACCAGACCACCCTCCTCCAAAAACACCCATGAACATCAAAGAAAGCAACAGATGGACCATTGGTAACTTCCTTGAAGTGAGAAACTCCTAAAAGAAGTTGAGATCTGCAAAGACTCAACCAAATACATTCCTCTGGTTTCTAAGAAATACTTCAGGCTCTAAGTCTGTTTTGATTAAGAGCCTGCTCCTGACTTGAGGGGGAGCAAAACTAAATCATTCCTTACCAAGAAGGATATGTTCCTTTCAAGAAATAAGTAGCTGAAAGGCAGCGATAAGACCTCTTACAGTGAGACCTCTGAGTTTAAAAGGCAATTACCACGTGCCCGAAGCCTCCAGACTTCACATTTAATATTTCACATATGACTTCATTTTATAGGGGATCATCTTTGCAAACAGCAAATCATTTTATAAGCTGAGTAAGAACAAACAGTAGGTATGTTTCCAGAAGGTGTGAGACAGCTGAAAAAATGACCCCAATACGCATTTGTGAAACCAAGAACTGACTGGGGAATGGCTCTAACTGGGACCATTCTGCCCCAGTGTTTAAAATGTGGCTTTTGAGGGACAGAACTTGAATTCAGTCAGGGGAATAAAGGAGGATTAATAACCCAAGACCCTCCCACAAGCCAAGCTCCTCCCAGCTTTAAGAACTGTTGTGAACGTTTTGAATCTAAACAAGTTCGAATCCAAACAGCAACATTCCATTGGGCTTCGCAAACTGCAGGGATTCAGCACCAGCAAAACCACCCCGTGAAGGCTGGAGAAGGGCCTTGGCAGATTATCCCATGGCTGGATAATATCAGGGGCTGGATCACAGCAGGAACCGTTGGGTTTAACGCCTGTGCATTGTTGCTGTGGGTAACTGACACCCAGGTGCACATCCAGGGCTCGCTGACACGGAAATGCCCCGGGCAGGTGGCTGGGACACAGCCCCTCCCGGCTCCCATCCCTCCTCATCCTGCAGCCCATGTCCCCAGCACTGGCCGGGCTTCCTGATAACACAGCAATGAGGTGATCTTTGAGGTCCCTTCCAACCCAAACTATTCTATGTTTCTATATAAACATATATGAAACATCTACATATATTGCAAATACAAACAAGCACCATCAATGTTGATATGAGCACTCAAGTCACAGGGCAGCTGTAAAAAAGCTGTAAAAAGGCACTAAACCATGTTAAATGCAACCTTTAGGCTAAACAAGCCAGGGAGAGGAACACAAGATGGATTCTAGCTATAGATCATTGAATAAAGAGAAGATTATAAAGGTGCCACAGAGGACTGAGAACTGCATGGGATCTCCTCCTTGTTTTGGGGGGAAAAATGAGCAAATACCACAGTAATCATAGACAAAGCCATACAGACACAGCACATGGAGTGTGCAGGAGAGCCAAGTGAAGGACAGATTGTGACACTGACGATAAATAAATTCATTCTTAGCTTTTTGAGTTCCCTTGATTTTATTTTGAAAGTCTGCTAAAAAGTGATTGGTGCTTGCCTGTCTCCCAAGGCAAAGATTTTCTGAGTGAGAAGCCTTGAGAAGGGTCATTCCGTGAAAGAGCTTTTCCCAGTTTATTTCCCGCAGGGAAAAGCAGAAATGGGGGGAAGGGAAGGAAGAAAAATAACTACTGCTCCTCTACTCTCCATACCTATGCGTGGTACTTTTAAACATTGATCTGTCTCCGAGCAGGAACTTAAACTAGAATATCCTAAACACAACCAGGCTCCTCATACTGTTTAGGAGCAAGTCTCAACTCTGAATACTCAAAATATGATTTTTCCAGCTCTGGGCCAGCTTTCAAGGGGCACAACAACCTCCCATGGTGACAAGGCTGCCACTTCCAGATTACCACGTCCCTCAAAGCAGCATAAAAATATTTCCCTAACATCACTTTGTGATCAGCAACTTTTTTTTCCCCCTTAAATAGGCATATGAAAAGTTCTCAGTGGAGAATCCACACTTCTCCCACCTCTGCCTACAAACCTGGCTTGCAGGGTTGGGTGTTCATTACATTTACACAGCACTAGGCACAACTGGGCCCATGTTGCTGCTGTAGCAGCTGAGGGATTACACACCCAGCAGGTATCTATCCAAAATATCCACCTGAACTAGGCTGTGAGGCTTTCCAGCCTATTCTGGCCACTGTTACTCACCCCAACACAGGACTCCCAAATGCCAAAGGCAGAGCTAAATATATCTCTCACTGCCCTGCGGCAGCTCAGCTAAGCACATTGGGCTATCCTGAATGATAAAGACTTTCCGAAAGCTGGTGGGGTTTTTTTTCTCCACTACAAAGACACTATGTTGTGCTTGCATAAGCAAGCAAAAGGAGCAATTCATTCATGATGGGGAGAGCTGGCTCTCTCGCTCTCTGATCTTTAAGCCAGAGGCTGAAAATGCTTGGGATGTTTAGTGGGGAAAGAGAAAAAAAAAAAAAAAAAAAGAAAAGAAAAAACCAGCAGAGGGACAAAAGGAGTCAAAACCTGTCTGGTTGATTAAGGAGCGCCATTGATAATCTCCAAAGCAGCATCCGTCCCTTTCCCTGCACAGAAAGGGGAGAACAATTGCCGTTCTCAGGGTTTGAAAGGGCCCGTCCCTCCCTCCCCGGGAGGCAGAGAAGCGTTTCCGGGCTCCACATCCCACATCAGCGCCAGGACCCCGGCGGGCTCCCGGCAGCTCCCAGCACCTCCTCACCCCCGGGCAATGAGAGGAGCAGGAGCCCGGGGCTGCACACCTTCCTCAGACAGCGGCAGGGGTGTCCCTGTGCCCTCCCTCTTGCAGCCACCGCTGTGCCGTGTCCTGCCGGGCACAGCCAGCCTGGAGCTCAGTGGCAGCACAAAAGGGACTCTGCACACAGGTGCATCGCACTGGCAAGGGTCATGTGGATGCATCAGTGGGGCTGGAGCATGCACACACAATAGGTACAGAACAGGTGGATGCTCTTTCCCCCTTAATATTTGCAAACTTCCTTTAAAGCCTCTCAGATTAAAGACATGCAGTGTATATGTAAATTTAGGACCTAAACCTCATTAACAGGAACATGATGGTGCAGAAATTCCTTTCTGGTTCCAGGTGACCTACAGTTCAGAAAAAGGAAGCCTGATCTGGCCTGAGGTGGTTATTCCAAGTGACTCTTAAAAGCTGTTTTTAACCAAGAGATTTAAGGCTCATCACTAAGCCTAAATTTTACAGACAGCACATGGCACTCAAATCTCAGCTGGTGACGACTCTGTAGTGAAGCACAGAGATTCCTCCCCACGAGAGAGATGCAAACGACTCCTATAATTAACGTATTAGCAATTCTATTAAGTCATCTATACTTAACAATAACACTTGCAAGAAACATAAATAGTTACAACACAGCTTTTTCCTAAGGAGTCGGGTGTTCTGGAGTCAGTGGATTCTTGACATTGCAACACCCTTGTTCATAGCTGGGGTAAAGGTTGGTGAGCAATGAAGTGTTCAGCATCCCATCCCATCCCGTCTGTGGAGCTTGGCAGACACACTGCACTGAGCCCTGCCAAGACCAAACTCCATGCCAGCACTTCCAGCACAATACCAGAAAGGAATCTGAGATCGCTGTTACAAACTTTTTAATTTTTAACCCTTATTAGTCAAGGCCAGAAAAGCACATGTAGTACAGAGTAGGTTATCTCAGCCCAAAGGTAAATATAAAGCAAGGTGGAGACTGAAAATCATAATTTAGCAGCAGTGCTGCACATTTGGAAAGACTCAGCAACATTTGGCTCATTATATCCGAAAGATACTCCCTGCTCTAAGAAAAGGAGGCATTAACAGTGTGACAGACTTACAAAAGCTTCGCTGCAAGCCACTAGGGGTAAACTTTTCCTCTGGGCTTTTTTGCTTTCATTTCAAGGCTCCTTTAAAGGACGTGACGGTGGGCTTAACACACACATCAGCACCTACTGAAAGAGCACCTTCACATGGCATTTCAGCACACATCTTTCAATAAAAGCACACCAGAAAGATTGATGTAAGACACCATGTCAGTAGAACAGCACAGCCTTTGCTAGAAGGCTGCTTCTATCTAATTATGGTAATCCAGGCCATCCCCTCCCCCAGTGCTGTGCCATTTGTATTTATTTTCCTTGAAGGAGAGGAGAGATAAAGCAGAACAGAAGCTTTCTCCAGCCATTATCAGTTCCTTCCTGAGCTGGATTTCAGCTAGGGGCAAGGAGAGATTTAGAAGCCTTTTGCATCTCCAGAATTTAGCAGCCTAATTTAACATTGTAGTTCCTGCTGGGATCGTTGTGTGCAACACAAAACAAGATACAGTGGACACACACCCCTGCAGGTTATGTATCAGGAGATGCAATTTCAGCATAAACTGCCAAACCCACCCAAAGCAGGTTTACTTTGGCTGTCTCGAGTTCAAAAGCAGCCAGTCCATGGCATCAGAAGCTCCAGTTCAGTCCCCACATTCCTGCTCACAGTCCCAGGTACTTCACCCCATGGCCAGTCTGCATCTGCCACTGGTACCCTCACCTGCTCCTCAAAACCAGCACTGATAAACCTGAATTAAGAGATGTGCCAGCATAAAAATTCCTCAGAGACAAGTCTGGCAGCTCAGTAACCTGCTAATGGTATGAGCAACTTTCTGAAGGGTGAAACAAAAAAAAGACAGGAACTGGTTTATCCCTGTACCGAGTTGGAGAGATTAAAATGAAACACCAGTGCCTTCCTGGCTCTCCTCCCGAGCCCTGTCAAAGCTACCAGTGGAAGTGTTTGTTTGAGCGCAGAAGTGTGGTTATGGCAGCCCCAGCGTTGCCCCGAGGCAAAGCCGGAATCGGCGTTCTGGGAAATGCCACCACCGAGCTACAACTCGGCTCCAGCGCTGGGGGAAGTGGGGGACGGTGCAGATAAGGGCAACTGTTGCCCTCGGAGTGCGGCAGGTGAAACATCAACCCGACAGAAAGGGGAACAGGCTCTCGTCTGCGACCTGAGCCACGTCACCTTCCCTTGGCTGAAGGCGCTCATGGAGCTGGGAATACGCCTGCACACACGTGCACTCAGCCATGGCAACGCCCCTGCCCCAGCACAGGCTGTGCCACAGAAACAGGGTCACAGAATTACCTAGGTGAGCTCTTCATTCCCATTTTCCAAGTTTTATTCAGCAAAAGCCATGCATTTTAGAGATTAAAAAGAATGTGATTAATTAGCTAATTAGCTAAGATGTTTAACTAAAAAAAGAACAATCCAGAAGACAATGAATTCCAGCTAAATGTAGCTTCATGCAGTTGGTGAGCTCTTTTTATAGCACTGTATATACTGTATCCATCTCTGGCAGCAATCACAAAACAGGGAACAGAGGAGTTGAAAGCCTCAGGACTGTGCATGCGTAATTAGATGAGACACTTCCTTCATGTGGGTAATGTGAAACAGAAGTAACAAAGCAAAACAAGAACAATCTCCTTTGTGCTGCACACAGATTACATCACGATTCATATGAATTCCTTGCACATTATTCCTTTTGTGTCCTGCACTGATCAAGCATTTTTCTTTTCAGAAAAAGGCTTCGAACTGTTTCATAAAGGGTTAAAGCTTAAAAAGAGAGGGGGGGAAAAAAGTCCTTGTTGAAGAATGCAGTGCAAATGAAACTGAAAGCCGCGGCACATGCACATGGCCACAACAGCTAAAAAATAACCCGTCACCTGGATATAAACTTGAAACTCACAAGTTTGAAGCATTTTAACAAATGTGTTTGATGTTTCTACTCAGCTGAAAAAAATCAGTTGCGAAATGCACACCGAAAGCAAACACTGAGTTTCAGTGATTTAAGGATACTAAAAGCTGTACCTCTACAAAAAAAAAGACGACAGATGTTCCAGGAATACTATGGCATTCTAGAATTCCTTTTGAAGTTAAAAAAATGGGGGGAAAAATCCGCAGCAAAAATAGCCCTGCTTCTTTTCAAGTCACTTCTCAAAATAGCTGGCAGTATATTAAAATAAAAAGCCCTTGAAACGAGCGAGCAGTGAGCCCACGCCCGGCGAGCAGCGGAAGCGGGGGGGCAGCGGCAGCCGCCCGCTCCCGGCGCGCCGCTCCCGNGCACAGCCAATGGCGGCGCGGCCGGCGCGGGGCGGCCTTTGAACCCCGCAGCCGCTTCCCGCGGCGCCCGAGCGGTGCGGCACAAAGAACAGCCATTTTGTGACAGCGCCGGCCAACCAGCCCGCCCGAACCGGCCCCACCGCCGCCCCAGCGCCAGCGGGCTGCCCCCCGCTCCCGCTGCCACACACCCGGGGCAGCTTGTGCTTAACGCCATCGCTCCCCTCCTCTCCCCCCTCCGCCAAACGCTGGCTCGTTTGCACCGACATCGCCATAAAATGGCTGCCACGTCAGGCGAGGGTGTTGTGCTGTGCAAAGCCCTGCGCTGGGAGGTGGCTGCTGAGCAAAACCACGCCATTTCAGACCTGGGAGCTCCAGCTCTGCACAGAAAACGGCCTGGCAGCTAACCCACGGTAACCTATTTCCCCCTCTCCCCCAAAATGATGTTTTAATGCAGAGAAGCCCAGAGCTGGATACAGACACAAGGGCTTGTCCAGCCTTGCAGGGTCTGCAGCTCAAACCGTTCCCACGCCGGGTATTTCAGAGGTGGGAGAGCAACTGCAACAGAAACAGACCAAGGGAAAGGGAAACTATGTATCCCACGCCTGTTCCTTGTTATCCCTGCAAAACTCGCTCCTGGCCTTCAGGGGGGCCCCAGCCTGCCTCTGGCCTCTGCACTTCCCATGAGGGCAGACCATGGAGGTACCTTCACACCACCTGCCTTTCAGACACGCAGCACAGAAGATGGTAGAAAATACAAGAGATTGTGTTCAATTACTTATGCAAATCCCAGGCACGCAGGTGGGGGTCAGCAGGAAATGCAGCAGAGCCAGAACAACTTTTACCCCAGTTGGGGAAAGTTGCATGAAATTACTCAGCTCCAAGTTCCATTACTGTCAAAGCACAAAGGACAGGTGTTGCTGGGCACCTGGAAAGGCAGGAGTACAATGCTCAGCTTACAGACTGTAAAAGAGTTAACACCATCTTTGTCCCCAGGAATAATCATCTGCTTTGGGACAATTCTCATGCATTTTTGTTTATTCAGCACAGGCCTTTGTATTCCCTTAGTACTGGAAAAGCAGGAGTCAATTCCTCAGGTAGGACACTACAGTGGTGTGTATTTTCTTGCACTCAAAGACCCTTCTCCAGCCCACGTGAATGGCACCGGCCATATCCACCTCCTCCACCCCCCAGGGCTCCCACCAGGACTGTGCAACTTCCATGTTCAGGTACTTCCACGGATGGTCTCAGCAGCACGTGCAGTGCTGACACCCGTGCATTTCTGGGTTACAATACAACAGAGTGGTGGCTTTACTTCCTAGAAATCATTTCCCCTGCTTCAGGTCAACCTCAGGAAGTAAAGCCCATTTTATGACATTGAGCTGACTCACAGCTCACAAATAAGCTCAACAGGGTTCACTTGCAAATATCCTGTGCTCGACTGTTCCCACACTTCAGGTGTGTTGGTGTCACACACAGCAGGTTTATTTTGAGAAAAAAAAGATGTGAAAGGGGAGAAGGGTAACCTCACACAACAGGTGTGAAATGTAAATGGATCAATTATGATAAATAACCTTTCAATGAAAACCCCAAAAGCACACAAGACACTATGCAAATCTCATACCCCTAAGGACAAAACCCCCTGTGGGACTCCTGCTACATGGCTCAAATTTTAGCTTCTATTCCTTTCCAACACTGATAAAATACTTTCCTTTCAATTTCCACAACAAATTATGCCTATTGCCGCTCTTGTTGATAATCTCCACTTTAAAAAAGCATAAAAATTTATATGAACTGAATCATAAATAATTTTTATAAATGGTGACTTTTTACATATTTTGTGTGCAGCATTTACAGAAACGAAAGCAGTTTGAAAATCTGATGTGTTTTTAAACTGCATTATTAGAAAAGCACTGTATAAGTGCTACGTGTAATGCTTCAACAACCCCTGAGGCTAATTTAGTTAATAATAATTTCAAATTAAATGAACTTACCCATATCCATTTTAGAATTTAAAATTTGACTGTAATTTTAATACACCCAGAACACCATCCAAGTTTATACTAGAAGGTTACAGTAATTTGATAATATATATATTCCCACAATATGTCAAGTTTGTGTGCTTAAGGAAGGTTAAATACTGGACATCAAGAATACTATTCAAACACCTGAACATCACATAGAGCACATGTGATACAACAGACAGTTCAGAGTTCTTTTTTATTAATGTTGGTTAAAAATGCAGGAAGACAACACCAGAGAAAAAGAAACAGGCCAATATTCAATTGAAATTAACAAAATGCAAAACCCAATGATATTTACAAACTAGAAAACAAAAATGCATTTAGTTTAATTTCCAATTTTTGGAAGAGCCGACCCCTTAAGTACAAAATGAGTGATTTGGTAATTGTACTTCTGCATTCCCAGCAAACAAACATTCTCAGTATTTCATACTTTTCCCACATCAAGGTTAAGTTTATAAAAATCTGTAAAGAATCTCATTACTCGATAAAAGTAAATAAAAATATTCTGAGCAAAAATACATGAAACAAAACAAGCAAAGCATTTGGTGCCTCTTGTTAACAGTCCCAGTGTATATTTTATAATACAAAATGCCATCACCAGCAGGACAAAGTCTGGTTAAATTGTATAAAAATATTCTAAAATACCTTAACAGAATCAAAGTTCTACAAGCTCAAATAAAATCTGAAGTAAGAGGTATCCGACAAACAGGCACTTCCCAGTTTATATTTTAAAATAAGCTTTTTTTCATTCATATAACTTTTTCTTGTGCCTATTTACTATAATTTACTACTACACCAGGCTTCTGTATGGCCCTCAGTTAAAGTTTAGACTTCCGAGATTCTTCAAAGAAAAATTTGCCTTGTATGTAAAATGGTGCAATGCAGCAATGGCTAAACCGACAAGGTCATTTTTCACAGCACAAAAAACCTAAAAACTGAAATTCAAAAGCTGGAAAAACATCATACAGGGGCAAGGGCTGCCCTGAATAAAGGTACAGTACCTTTTGCCTAGGACATGGGCCCTTAAGTCACAACACAACTTTCAGAAATTGCTACCAAAAAAAATTAGGGTGTGGCATGCTAACAATCTCAAGGTCATTCCTTAAAAAGGAAGCAAAATCACTAAAATGTTTTCTATTAAGCACTGACAGTAACCCAAAGCTGTCAAAGTAAACAGGGTATTCACAGGTTTTACCAAAAAAAAAAAAAAGAAAGTTGATAGGTCATACCTCGATGCATTGCTGTGGACTGAACCCTCCTCTCCTTGGCTTTTGTCCTTATTTCTCATCATCTTTTTATTCTTAAATATTAAAAGGGGGTCAGGGGTGTCTGTTTGCTTTGAAGTCCTGTGCCCAGGTATTTACTGTCAAAAGTTGAAAGAAAGGTAAGGTCCCAGTTCGTTTCACTGGCTTTCATTATCAGGAACAAAGTCCTGACGCTGCAATGATATTGTTACAACAATACACAACACTGATCAACACGGCAAACCGGAGATTTAAAACAAATAATCATTTTTACAAGAAAAATCCGAGAATAAACACAGGAGAGGAGCATCCTGCAAACTTTCCCAAAGTAACACTGGATGCAAATAATCTCTGTATCTTATTGCGTCATCCCAATACAGCACAAATCGGTCGAAAATCAAAGTATTCAAAACGGCAGAAATCTAAAAATTATTATTATTAATTGCTCACCTACCTGATCCATGCACCGCCGCCAGGACCAAGTCGATATTAGTTTCGGGTAGTGGAAAAACATTAGATCCAAAATATTTAGAATTATACCGATAAAATACAAATTTCAGAAAATGAAAAAAAAATATATATTCTAATCCCAAAAATATGCTGCCGATAAAGCAAAAGAAGCGATAATTAGTACAAAAATGTCCGGGGGAAAAAGCTCATTAGGAGAGCGCACAAAAATGGAGGTACGCCATGGCTTCTAAGCTGGAAAAACAACGACCTGGGCTCTCTCCACGGCTTCTTCTTTCCAGCAAGGCACGAAAAGGGAGCCCTCAAAAGCTGCTTTTCTGCCCGAAAAAGGTCCGCTCGGCCCCCGATTAGTGCCTAGGAGAGGCAAGGGGCTGTGGGGGCCCCCTGAGGCTGCCCGAAAGTTAGGGAAAGTTGCGTAAAGTGTTGGGGAAGGCACGGAGCTGAGCGCGCTCTCTCTAAGGCACAGCCGCCATCTAGAGCTCCTTCCCAGCTCTGAGCTCTGCCTTTGATTGACACTCTCTACATTTACCCCACAACTCAGGTGATGTACCATAGACCCACCCCTTCATTTCTACCAAAAAAAGAGAGCCTCCACCTAAAGGGTGCCTGCTACCCCACAGCCCTGGCTCCTTCCAACTACCCCAGCTCAAGGGGCACCTTAACCCCATGTGGCTCAGGCACCCTTTGGAAGCCAGAAAGAAATGGAATTTGTGCCTTTTGTTTTAAAGATTTGCTAAATATTTCAGTGCCTGGGCTAAAATTACTTCCTCCCTGGACAGGAAGTGGTGCTGTTACAAGCCATTTTGAAGGCATGGAAGTGGAGCTCACAGCCATGCAGGCAGCAAGAGCCCACCCTGGGGGTCACCCCACCCAAGGGGCAGCTTCCCCCCATTCGGTGGCAGAATGCCCAGACAAAAGCTCTCCCCTCTGCCCCCCAGTGCTGGCACTGGCAGGGGGGGACAGAAGCATCACCCGCTCCCAAGCCAGCCCAGCAGAGCTGGGATTGCCCTCCAGCTCCACAGCGCCTCCCTAGTGGTTTCCCTCAGCAATTCCAATCCAACAGCCACACCACTTCCACCAGCCACGCCGAGGCTCCATGGTCCAGTCAATCCAACACCATCAAACTGCTTATTTCTAATGCACTTTCTTAACCCATTCATGGTCATTAACATATTTTAACACAACAAATTAAATTTAAAGCTGCACAATAACCAAGCTGCAGAACTGCAAATTAATCAATGGACATCTCCAACACAACATCCTGGAATTGAGAAGATGTATCACCAGGGGAATGGAGGTGATCCAAGCGTCCCCCGACTGCTTCATTCTGACTACCAGTTGTCTTCCACGAGCAAAACCAACTCCTTAAAGCGCAAGGACATCTTGCATATTTGTAAGCATCACAAGACAGAGCCATCAGGCACTGGGGGACCACTGGAGGACAAAGGGGCAATGGGCTAGTTTGGGGTTCTATGGGAACATCCATGACACAGCATCCCAACAGCCCAAAACCATTGGCTTCCACCAGTAGAACCAACACAGTCCCCTTCAATTCCTCCACTGACCTGCCCTTCACCTCCTACAACCATCTATCCTCTTTCCACAATGGGTTTCATATCTCCAATGCCACAAGCCATTTGAAAAAATTCCACTTCATCAATTATTCACAGAAGACCCCTTGCACCTTGACTGCAAGAACTAAAAAACCACAATGCAAGACCATTCCAATCATTTTTGGGTAGCACCAAGGAAATCCACTCATTTGAACGAGAAATCCTTCAAGTTGGTCCCAGTAGCCAACTCCACCATAAAAACACATGGAAAACCAAACTGGAGCAAGCATGTACCATCAAAATGGCTAGAAGATGGAACAGGTATGAGCAACTCATCATGGCAAAAATGGGTATTTCCAAAAAAGTCTGAGCAAGGCAAATGGTTAAACACAGACAATGAATGGGATTTTGTTTGAGTTTTCAAAGATAATATCAAGGTTATCTCAGCACCAGGTTTATCATTTTGGCCCTCCAGCACAAGACAAAGACAACTTTGAGTTTCAGGTGAACCATATGAAGAAGAATACAGTTAAATTACTAGAGCCACTAGGATCCTGTAAGGAAATCATGACTTTGAACATTAGAACCATTTTAAAATTCATCTGCAATGGTTAACATGTCATCTTTAGCAATATCAAAATAACTCAGTTTTTTCTCACCAAACACATGGTACAGTATCGCGACACTAAGGCTACATGCAAGAGCAGTGAAGCAGACTGGACACTTGCACAGAACCATTTTAAGACCAAAGAGACTGTTCAGGAAGTCTGTAGTCCAGGAAATGTGTTGGAAAGTTTCTGTACCCACACACAACCAAAGAACATACCTAAAAAAGTTACACAAAACATTCAAGTACTCCTTTATTGTCGTATTTTCTCAGCCTTCAATTGGTATCAATTCCATCTTAAAATAACTTCACAAAGTTCAGCAGCAGTGCCCTGACAATAGGCCAAGTACTGAAAACCCCTCATATTAAGCACCTGAATGAACAAGCCAGCGAATAAAAATTCATTGGAAGTCATGGCAAAGTGAACATAATTTGCAAATGAAAACCACATTTGAAATCAAGTATAGCACAAAATTTTACCTCGCCTTCAGTACTTAGCTAAAGTATTTCTCAGTTTAATAGCAACCAAAAATGTAATCCACTTCAATATCAACACAATAAAAAAATATTCAGCCAGAAAGGACAAACACAAAGTGTGAAATAAACCAAAACCTTTTATTTAAAGTCACTTTAAAAATTACATTTTCTTGAAAGGGGTAGCAACAGATCTTTTACCAAATTAAGTTGCCTGTTATGCATATACAACCCAAAAGG
The DNA here is from genome assembly GCA_013400735.1 of Pomatostomus ruficeps. Lineage (NCBI taxonomy): Eukaryota > Metazoa > Chordata > Aves > Passeriformes > Timaliidae > Pomatostomus > Pomatostomus ruficeps. Next base: position 464,598 of record VYZT01060117.1, on the reverse strand, counting down.
AAAATTTTGCCACCCAGTCCTCAAACAGATCCATCATTGGATAGTCACTGATTAAGTCAAATGCAAAGTCCATTTTGATAGGATGATCACAACCCAGATCTTCTCTGGTTTAATAACATGAGAGTCCACGTTTTAACATCCTTTTCTTGGACAGACATCCCAGCACTCATGCATTAGTCCATTTCCTCAACCTCTCAATCCCCAGTGGAACTGCCATCTTGGTGTCTCATTCGTAGACTCCTTTTGACACTCTTCATCTGAATGGATTCTTTATGAAAAATTAGAAGAAAAATGCTGTTGGAATACACATCATAGCTTTAAACTAAGACATTCAACTACTGTTCCTTGAAGATAATTTAAACATGTAACTGATGCTTCATTCCATGTTACACAGTCCACAATATCTACTTTTATCAGAAACATTATCAAATAATCAATTCAAGATTCAAAAATATGAAGTTTAATCAAAACTATTAAAAAGGGAGAAAATATTAGAAGTCCAAGAACCCTTTCAGGATCCATGAATTCCATTTGAAATTTCTTCAGTCTTAAACCACTAGAGAAATCTGTGGTGGAAAATCTAAGAAATTTGCCCTTGCAACCATTTTCATTGCCCTGGCCCATCCCCTGAAGCTGACACTGCTTAGTAGAACACCAAGGTTCTTGTAACAAGCCAAAATTTTTAAGTGCTGTTTAAGGTCCTTCCTTGAAAGACACAGATCCATCAAAATCAATGAAAACTGGTTTCTTACAGACAGATGGTGGCTGGACACAAGACATTCCACCATCTTAACCCAGTTTTCCAGCTCATGGAAGATGTACAGTGCAACAGCAAACACAAGCAAATGGAATGACTGGTTTAGTTACTGGTGGGAAAGGACACATCAGGAATCTGATTAAAATGGTCACAAGTCACACCAGCTGCCTTTAGCAAGGCTCCTGTTCCATATTCCAACTGTACTCATGATGAAACAGCAACCACGGCCACAGCTGAGTGACAAACCAAACTGAGCCAACAACATCCACATGGATAAATACAAACCCAATGTTTCCATCTTCCCATCTTCTTCCAAGAAACATAAGTTCAGTTTACTTCAAGAAAAACCCTACTCCTCCTCACATGCAAAACTTAAGTACAGGAAGTTACTAAGTGTTAAGGACATCATTTTGAAACCAATGCTGACTGTAGAGCTGACATGCAGAAAGGGTTTTAAAATGTCTTCATGATTTTGAGTATCTGCACACAACGTCAATTTATTCTTTTGAATATGTATAGGTTTAACCTCATTTTAGACTGAAAGCCAACTTCACCACCACTCTGCTCCCTGATAATCCTGGGCAGATTCTGACAAGTGATGTAGAAATTACCCACAGCCCACCAAAAATCAGTGGGGCCATCTAGTGGTCTCTGCCTTGGCATCCCAGTTTCCCCAGTCTCATCTCAAAATAACCAGTTACAGCAAAGCAAAGAGCACTGGAAGCAGTGCAACAAGCCCCAGTCTGACCTTCGCAAGTACCCATGTGTCCTGGTTTATGCTGTTCTCTAGACTTTCTTGTTTTAAATACAATGGGAAAGTGCTGCACATGGAAGTGGAATATGGCATCTGGTAATTCACTTTGCACTGTGAAACCTGGGTAGCTGCAGGAGTATTCAACCCCAGGACATTCATGTTTTCAGAAACTGAACTGTCAAGTTTAAAGGAATGCTCTGTTTCAAACATTCAACTCATCCTCAGTTAAGGTATTAAATATTTTGAAAGGTATCTTTCCCACACTCTAAGCTGGTTTTGGGGTTGCTTTGGGTTTGGTTTGTGTTTTTTTCCAGTTCTCACTAACCTAATTTCAAATCTATTTAGGCATTTGAAGATAAATTAAAGTTTTAAATATTTTTTCATGTTAATGCCTTGACTGAGGTATCAAAACATGAAAAAATAATGACCACAAAGTTGTCCATTACTGTCACAATCAAACACTCAGAAGTACTGGCATGCATACCACGGAAACCCCATAAGTAAAACCATTAAAATAATTTTTAGTTATTTTTAATAAGCTTAGCATATAGAAATCCAATTACTGGCATCAACTTTCCCCACCTCTAAAAAACATAATTTAGTTACGTATTAGTCACCCTTAAAAGACTCTTTCCAGTTCAGTCAGCCCTTTGCCTTAGATACTCACAGGACCTGCCAAAAGCAACTTCAGGGCAAATTTCCCTACTAGGTTTACCTACATTGGGTTGGACTAAAAACTTTGCAAGTAACCCCATGACATTCATCTTAAACTCTTCTCTAAACCTTGTAAAATAATTAGCAGTAAACAGAACTAATGAGGTACTATAATTAAGAACACATTCTTTTTCTCAAAGTTATTCACACATCAAAAAGATGCCATAGGAATGGCCAAAATATTAATAGCAGCCTCTACACTTCTGAAATCTGCATTTGCTTTGAAAGACTTCACAGCATTTATTTACTTATGAATTAAGGCACATTTTACTGAGAAATTTCAATAATGTTACAAAAATACACTCCTCCATGAAGACATATGCAATGATCCTACACTTGAGGTGGATATTGAAAAACCCTTTTTTTTCCTAGATTACATGAGTCTTTCATTCCTTCTGTAAAATCAGTTAGGCATCCACCCATTTTTCAAGCTTCTGTTATCTACTCGTTACTGGTTTGGTTTCCAAGCACTGTATTTTGGTCTCAGTAAATCAGGGGCCTGGGTACTCCTTCAAACCACTGGTAACATGTTGACACCCCATGCCATCCATTCCCAACCTGCCTAAAGGTTCAAGGCAACACTTACAAAACATCTGAGTTTACAAAGTTTTTCTCTTCAGCTTTTTTGCAATTACTTGTTGCTCTTTTAAAAGGTCACAGCAATGAAAGACATCTCTTATGGCCAAACCCATGGCTTCAGCCATTTCAGGTCCATTGTAACCCTGCATTCCTGAAAATGTGAGACTGAAGCCCAACACGTACAACACCAACATGCATAAGACACCACTACATTTACAAACTTTTCCAGAATGAAACATGAGGCTTCAACTTTTAACAGAGGTGATGACCTACTTGGGAAAGGGAATTCACTCCAACAGAGGGAGCTGAATGGACAGAATGAGGTTCTGAGCAAACCAAACCTCAAGTTCTACGCTTCAAAGTTCATTAAAGCAAGGTTTCATTCTCAAAGAGATCCCTGGTAATTTTGAGACTGTAGGAAAGAGCAGGTGCCCCTTACTGAAAGCTACGTCCATTATGGTATTCTGTACAGTCTTTAGCAGGAACTAAGTGCTCTGGATAGCCCTAAGTCTGCTCTTACCACCATTAGATGTTCCTTAACCAGAGCAGTAAAAGCACAACTCATGTAGGTTTGGGTATTTTTAGGTAAGAAAGGCTATTTGCCAGGTTTGTCAGATTTCAAGGTTAATTCCAGATAAGATGTGACTTGATTCACAAATGCACTCTTTTGTGCATATTATTTTTAAACAATAAATTTTATTGCATTAAGCAAAGTATGCAAAGTTCAATGAAAAGCTCCTGGTGTTTTCAAATATTTTCTCTCTTCTCTTAAAAAAAGAATTAAAAATAAAAATGAGTGCTTCAACTAAACACCATGTTAACCAGAGAAGGCCATACCAGATCTTTCAAGATCTGTCCATTTGAATGCTTTGACAACAGCTTTTTGAAGCAACTTCTTTTGTAGACAACTGTTTTGATTAAGTTTATGGAGGGTTTCACATTCATCCCTTCCTTTTGGTAAGGATTGTAAACCAGAGAAGGATGGAAGAATTACTCGGTGTGTAACTCAAAAGCCAAAGTTCTACTGAGGAAGGCAGATCTGACAACAGCTAATTTACAACCCAATGAGAAACAAAAATGCACATAGAAAGATGAAGGAATCACATGAAGATTAATATTAAAATGGAACATGAGTCACATGTTTAGAGATTCTAGGAGATGACTGGGGATAGGAAAGCATCCGTGGATAGCATAGGAAGAGTTTTGAGGAATAGCTGGAGAAGAAACACATCAAGAAATATGCTGTTCTACACACATCTGCAGTGGGAAAAATAGCTTAAGACTTCTGAAAGAACAAAATAATAAAACTTACAGACCACAGCAGTAGAAGAGATTAAATACTTATCAAAACTGAGCTTGTGTACACACATTAGAAACTTAATTCCTCAAAGTCCATGAACTCTTTTGCTACTTCTTTTGTCTCTGGACTGAAACCTCAAGTGATAAAACTGGTCCAAAATGAAACAGACCCAGAAGCAGCAAGAGGCCACATTAACACAGCCTAGCAAGGTTTGCACCTTACCCCCAATACTCCTCTTCCCTTTCAGAAAGGCTCTACATCAGTCTGCACACCATGGAGTGGATGAGAAGCACAGAACTTTGGAGTACAAAACAGCTTCTCTCGCAGCACTTGAGGCAGTGCAGAAGGCAGTGGCTGCTGGAGGGCTCTGCTAACAAACACAGCCACAGGACAGCTAAAATTCACTGTCATCTAGACATTAAAATGCATGGATCTGCATCTTGGAACAACATTTTCCCAAGCTATCTGAAGCCTAAGGAAGGCCTTGCTCCATCAAGTAGCATGTCAGACTGGAAGAAGTGGCTCCAAGAAACTGTATCTTAAAGAAAAGCATATATTCCAAAGCACAGTGCTACAGAAATAGAGCTTCCCACAAAAGAAAGTTAATCCATGTACACAAAATGCAATGGATGCCCTAATTAAATATGCAGAATCAAGGAATCTGAATTTTAAGTAGACAGGAAGACAAAAGGATTTGTGTCTTTTCACAGGCAACTCCCAAGAAAGTCACAAAATGTGCCAGAGACAACAAAAGGTCAAGACCAAACTCCTTTTAGTTAAGGAAATGGAAAAAAAAATCTGTCCCTATATTCATCCAGTATAGAACTGAAATCATTTATCTACTCAAGCCTGCCAATTTTGTGTTTTGACTATATGAGGAATGATTTCAAGTCTATCAGCTAGCAGTTTAATTTAAAAAAAATATAGGAAACTGTACTGGCATTTATCATTTTGTGCAAAGCCAGAGCTTTATGAATGAAGAACAGAAACAGAGCAATTGTGGAACAGGAGACAGTAACTGTCTGCTCAAAGGCTCTCACTGATCCTGACAGAAGCATAAGGACAACACAAGATGCTTGTACGGCAAGTTCTTCCTACTATACTTTCCACACCATTTGTTATCCAAATTGTGTGCAGTACCTCCCTAGAGACAGACATCTGCATACCAAAAACCCTTCTGAACCAGAAAAACTATGATATAAAAGTTGTCAGTGAAATCTGGAGTCAAATCACGGAAGCCCCCAGAAGTACAATGAGAGCTGAAAGCCGTTCTGCAGCCAGACAGGGAGAGAGCACTATCCAAGTATTGCTCATTTCCTAAGAGCCCAGCAGGAATGATCCTGGGGTCCTCTTAACTGAGCTTTTCTGAAACACACATGCACACATGGCCACACACGAATGAACTTCAGAATGTATTCAGTCATAACCTTCAGCCACTTAAACATTATTGCCATGGGTGGTTGCTGGGGTTTTTTTAAAGCTAAAAAGTAAATGTTATTAGGAATAACAACTTACCAGTGCTTCAACCAAGAGCAGCTATTTTGCTTACAGTGAGTAAATCAATTCCTCAACATATCTGTAGGGAAAATGGGATATTAAAACACTTGAATTAAAATAAATTAAAAAATAAAAGAGATCTAGACCTTAAGGTCTAAAAGACCAAGCATTAGCTTTTATTACAAAAGCCCTTATAGAAAAAAAACCCAAAAAACCCAAGCACTCCCAGGTTACAGAAGTTATTTTTATAAAAAAAGAAAATCAGAGTATCACTAAAGAAGCTGTTATAAAAGAATCTGCAAACAACCCAAGAAATTCAGACCCAGTCCTGTACACAAATCCATGGAGAAAAAACAACAAAAAAATATATTCTTTGAAATTTTTGAAAAAGATGAATCAGGCATCAAGTGGAAGCATGCTTAAGCAAACTGACTTGCCCTTCACAGTAGAAAATAAAATGCTTTTATTGAGAAGAGGTATCAGCTGGATGCAGGGCAATTAAGTAACACATTTATGTGGAACAAATGATCTACTCTATCTCAAAGTTACTTATGTATGGGCAAGGTCCAACTGTGAAAATATGACTTTGAAAACGCCTATTGGCAATCTGTATCAATAAATTTTTAATCACAGTTACCTTAAGTAAAGGTAGCAAGACTAAATTATGACCTAAAACTCTGAAACAACTCATTAACTCCCCTTTTGCTATAAATTTCAACCACGTGAAATGAGCCATTCAAGTTTATCCTCCTGACACGTACAAGCAAAGGGCTTCTCTTGTTATCTCTCAGAATCTACTTACAGTGAAATATAGCCTCAAATACATAAAAATTAATGAACCTATACAGTGAGAGCATACTGTGCAATTCTCTAAATTCCTCTCTTCCATTTGATAGCTACTTAGATGTGTAGAAAGAAAGATGGGATGAACAGGATTGTAATTTCTTTGTTGATGTAATTTACTTGAAACTATTATTATGGAAAAAGCCTTTAAAAAGGGAAATGACAAAAAAATGCAGAAGTAGACTGGCAGGAGCATGCAGAATATCCTAATGAACGTGAAATTTAGAGGTTCAAAAATATATTGATGATATTTTAAAATGTATTTGAATGTGCACAAGTAGCTGCTACTAAATGGAAACACAGAACTTCTGTGAAGTGCCCATCCACCATTTCAGAAGATCTAAAACACAACATGGCTGCTGGACTCTGATCATCTATGAGGCATCCACCAGTCATCCAAACCATGAAAAATGAACCAGGCAAAGAGAGTTGCTTAGGCCCTTAGAGTCATTTCACTCAAAAAAGGCCCCTTAGAAACTACAATCTAATATATGAAGACAGGTGAAGTTCTGATTAGAATATTCTCAATTTACAGCTCTCAGCAGTTTTTAATAATGCACAGCACAGATACACATCCCCCATTGCTTCCAAGTTGCTTCTTGTTTTCTTTAGTTCGAGCAAGCACACAGCTATGGGAGTTTGACAGAAACTTTAATGAGGGTATTTAACATGGCTGTCACCACAAAGCATCTTCCTCTAATGACAGCGTAACAAAGACTCCACCGGAGTTGTGTTCTTCTGACCTCAGCACACTTGTGTAAAAGGAATCTTACGTTTGTCACAGTGGTATCACGTAGAAGCAGTGACACTTCTCTTCTTGGAAGTGAGTGGATGGAGCAAACAGTTTGTAAAAACAGTACCACAATGTTGATAATGTATTATATTTCATTCACATGAGTTATTTTTCCACTATTATATCCCACTGTATTTTGAGTTTTTAATTTTAACATCCAAAACACATTCACTCTTAAACTACAGAATAACTCACAAAAGCTACAGGTTTATGCCACGAGCCAGAAACCAGAGCTTGGAAATACAAGTCTGAAAAAAATTAACCTTTCATGTTAACAGCTGTATTTCCTATATCTAACGTCAAAAGCTTTTAATCAGACTACTTGCCGTAATTGTTGTAGCCTAGGTGATTAAAAAAATCCATCCCCTGTTTAAAAATAAACCTGAATTTACTTTTTTTAGGTAGTCTAATAGCTGTGGCTTATTTTTGTTTTAAAATTACGGACACCTGAGGTACAGCACAGCCTGCATGACACAAAACATGCCCTGCATCAGAGGTCCACGGCTCCTGCCCCCAAGGATTGCCACTAACCCTCACACAGTGCCTCTCCTTTTACAGCAAGAGGCGAGGTCAGACACCCAAAAGCTATCACCTGGTATCGCGTTTTCTCTTGTATTTATTATTTAATTAACAAAGTATTTTGGCAAAGGTGATGCATATCACCACACCAATGTTCTTCCATGGATGCTGTCAATGCTACAAAAATCAATTCTATGAGATACTTCACATCGGTTCGTAGCCCCGTAGAGGAAAAGCTTCCTCTACTGAAAAGGTCAGGACTCAACCTGAGAGGTGCTCCTGACCCACCTCAATCCTCATGAGCACACTGCAGGGTAGCCATTACCTTGGAACTTCCCTCAAGCCCCAGTAGTGTGCATCTAACTCAGTGCAGTTTACTTAATCTAGAGGTGAAGCCACTATTTGTTAGATAAAAACAAGTTGTTCTTGCAAGAAAAGGCAGCTACACACAGCTTACAAAAGGGACAGTTGAAGCTGCTTTTATTGTAATGTCTATTCAGCACAATCAGTATCAGGGCAACACTGGAAAGATGCAAGACCATTAAGATCAAAGTGCTCAATTTCATAGTTATCATAAAATGTTCAGGTTGGCCAAGATCTGCTCTTGAGCACTGTGGTTTTTAATTTTAATTTTTCTACTTTTTTTTTAAGAGCAGGTCAGTTAGAAACTGTATATTCAGACATTTCAGAATTTAATATTAGGAATATAAATCAAGTCTGACAGGTTCAATCACGTCACTAATGTCAGACTTTTGTGTGACTCAGGCGGGTCTTGCCTTTATCGTAATAGACTGGGAAGGATCTGTGATTTTTGACCCTCTAAACTGAAAATTCATGTAGGATTTTAGATATGCCCTGTCGTTCTTAAGGTATGAGATAATTTCTAACACAAACTTCTAGTTCTCACACTTCCCATCAGACAGTTACACGATGAAGTTGCAGGAACACACTGACATATCACCTTGCTCGTTAGCTGTGTTTGCTGCAGGACATCCATGATGGTGGCACATGTCCAGTGTCTATAAATATAATCTGAACTCCACCTTGCACATCAGCAGTGACTCACTGCAGATAAAGGTTTATTACAACCTGAAGAGACGTTTTTGCAAAGCTTATGGAAAACTGTGTACAATTTCTTTTAGGTGAACAGGCTGAAGGCTTCATCCAAGCCAAAAGGAACAGCTGCACCCAGGTGGGGGTTCACAATTGTATACTTTAGTTATCATGATGGATTATGTATTTTTTAAAAAGCAAATGAGCAAGAGTATTTTTGGGAATCCTGACACGTGTCTTCACGAAGACGCCTTACGCTTTGAGGTCCTGGGTATGCACCGAAGCACATGAGCACAGGAAGCTGCGAAATGGAACCAGTTAAGACAGGCAAACAGGATCCCCAACTTTTAATTACAGAGTGGTGACTCAAAGGCAACATCTTACTCTGATCCTAAATGCAGAATCTTGAATGTAAAAAGAAATAATAAACATTAAAAAGCTGCTTTGTTTATACTGCAAGGAGGAGAGCAAGATACCTTGTAACAACTCGGTGCGGCTTTAGGTTTTTAAGAGTAAAATTTATACCAAAACCAGAATTTTGAAGTTTATTTTATAAGTAATTTCTAGAAAAAAGTTATGAGTCTCCCTTGCTAATGAACCAATACTCTGAACTAAGGAAAAGCATTTCTGAAGTTTGATTAGACAATGTCCTTAGGAGATGACAGTCCTTTGGCTTCACCACGTGTCAACATGGTCATTGCAGATTGTTAAAAAGTTGTACTTATGAGTGACCATAAAAGTCTTCGAAGATGCAGGAGACATTAATATTGCTGTAGTACGCACACACTAACAGTTTCCAAATGTACTAAGCTTGAAAGAAAATAAATTCAACAAGGTAAAACACTGAAGCTTAAATGTTTAATGTTTATTTTGAAAAAAATTATTTCCAGGATAATAAAATAACAAAAAACATAAAACAAACAAAAACGCACAACACAGTGTAACATACCTGGCACGCACAGTACAGAATTTTGCTCAAGGTCTTTTGCCCAACCAGTCATCTGAATCTTTGGAAGAACAACATCCAGTAAGAGCCTTTAAAGGAAAAAAACAACAAAACCAGGTTTGTCTGAAAAGAAGGTACAGACAGCTAAGTCCTGGCATTCTTGACAAACTTTCCAAAAACATGTAAGGAGATGTCTTTGAATAAATGAAAGTTTTACCGACAGTGCAAAACCAAGATTCTAATGCAGTTAAGCATTAGCCTCGGGGTCCCCAGAAACAACAAACAGGCCCCAAAAATCTCCTTCTCTACGAACCCCTGAAATCTCAGGTTACTACTTTCATATACAAATTCTACAATATCCCCAAACATTAACACTACAAACTCGTAAGTAAAAAACCTGAACCATTTTCAAAGTTTAATGCAGGTTTTCACTGGTGAAATGGGACATACAGAACTTCAGTTTATACGCAAATACTGTCCTTTTCCACCAAATACAATGTATATATATCCATATTCATATATTATAAAAATAAACAACCCACTTATTAAATAGCCTTAATAAACTAAAATTTATACACAAGCAGCACGTAAACATGACATTATTTGAAGACAGTCTACCTGCAGTTGCAAAGAAAAGCTTTTCAAAAAAGTCCAGACAATTTATAAAATGTGTCCCTCCATATAAAAATGAGATTTTTCTTTCTTCGCATCTACACAGCAGCAAAAAGGCAAATTCCAGTTTCAAAAAAATAACAAGGAAATGAACAGTTTAAGACACGGTATAACCATTCTTACCTAAGAAAAATAAGGCATGAACGAATCCTCTGGAAGCCAGTCAGGAAATAAGGTTTTGTTCACAAAATTCTACCTGAAAAAACAAAGTATGGAAATTTTCAGTATTTTGTTTTAGACGAGCAGAACAAGTCATAGCCTGAAATTTATCAATCTTTAGGTAATTATTAAGTTGGGAAAAACTTATGATAGCAGTAACTGTATCTTTAGAACTGAACTCTAAAAATAAAAGTACGGGTGGCTGTACATTCCTGGCTGAAGAAAAACCCACTGGAGATGAGTGACCGATATACAACACACATGATCTGTGTTTTTCATGAATAACTGCAGTCTGCTCTTCAGTCTCCCATTACTTTAAATTTGAAAGACTTAAAGCTAAAATACCAATTTAAGATTTTTTTTTTACTGAGTAATTTATTAGACAAGATCCCTCAGCCCTTTTTTTTTTCGTATTAAAGTCTTTAGAAGCAGGCTATACAAAATCATGGAAAACCTCTACTGATAGCAAAGTTATTTTAAAATGGCTTCTGTCATCAGCTTCTCTGAATTTTAAGTCCTAAGTTACTTCATCTCCCAAAAAACCATCTTTTTTGACCTTCAGAACACAGTTTTAAAGCCCTCAGCTTCTTTAACCTTTAATCAGATTTCAAACTATGCTCTTCTAACACAAGGAACACCATATTTGCACTACCTCTAGCCAACTTTTCTTGCCTTTTGTGAAAAGCCATAACATTTTATTTTACAGCAGTTATATTTATCAGCACCACTACTTCATATCCTAGAAGTGTGGAGTCATTCTGTAAATATCCAATTTTAAAAAACATTTAATACTGGATTGAAAAATACATAAATTCAAACCCTTACATCTTAAATATAAAAAAAAGCCACAGAACTATTAAATAAAACACACTACGAATTACAAGCAATTTATTTTCTGGACAATTACCTGCTATTTTATTTTCAGCTGTTGAAAGAAACCAGTCCAAACTATTTTAAAAATTATCCTTTAACATACTAAAGAGAAATCCAGCAAACACCCACCTAAGGCTAGAACTTTCTTTAGGGCAAAGTGTGTATGCCAGAACCTGTTCTACACTGCAGAACTGTTGCTGGGTTATAAAACCACCATAATCCAAATCTAAAATAAAGACACCGAACACTTTGCATAAAGGTGACAGAAGTCCAATGGTTGCTGAAACTTGTATTTCTATTTCCAAAAAAAGGCTAACTTCAATTGTTGCAATGACAGATTCCTATTTGCAGAGGAAGTACCGAAAAATGTAGATTTACCTCCAACTGCAGTATTTAAAATCTGCAGGGTTTTATAACCTTGCACAAGTGTACACCATTAAAATCTAACAAATATGGCTATACACAACCTCCAATTAAAACTAAAGTTCTTAATATTTACCTCTTGCTCTGCTACAGAGACTTTTTATACACTTAGAATGATAATTTTACCCTTAAATTTGTAATTGCTGAATGCGAGCCAACCCAAAACAAACGCCAGACATTACATTTAAACTTGAATTTTTAGGAAGTCTTGCAATAGGTGTTGTACAACTTCTAAATTATCAGAACACCGACACAACGATTAAAATGTTTCGTAAAGAGAAGTAACTATGAGGTCTCTGAAAAACCTATAAACTGAATACTAAAAACAAACCTGACACCCAGTAAATGTTTTTTAAAAGCCTTCCATGTCAGACACAAACTCCTCCGTTTCCTTATCACGTAATTCGTATTTAAGTAACTCTCTTTTCTTTTTGTAGTGTCGTCTAAATCACAAGTGTAGTATTTTGCCAACTTTAAACTGTAGACTTGGCATGACGGAGCTTTGTTTTTCTCAAGCTTGTAAGTTTCTACACTGTCGTTTTAATTGCAAAATCAAATTTCCACGTAATTCCTAAGAGTTTTCTTTTAAAGTTCTGCACCTGAATTGCTGTTTCTCCAACGAATTCAATTTCTCTCTATTGTTTCATAAAGTACCAATCTGTCTCATCCGCAGCCTGTTTCTCTCTTGCTGGTTTACAAAGAGTTAAAAGCCAACACCCCACAAAAAACCCACTCCAAGTTTTATTTTTAAGAGAAAAGGACATGGCGTCTTTGTTCTTAAAAACTACGAAAACATATCCCCATCCGACCAGCGACAGGCAAGAAACGCTCTTTACACAGACACGGGGCTAAACATTTCAGTGATGATGTCGTACAGCCTTCACCTCTCCCCCCTCCCTCCACTGCTGCATTGGAGTTCCAGGCTGGTTTGCAGATGCCCTCCTCGTACGCTGCGCTGGGGGGAATCGGTCTGCAGCCCCCCTGTGCTCGGTGCTGCCCAGGGGAGCCAAAACCCGTCACTGCTCCCCCCGGTGCTGCATCGGGGACGGAGCGTACGGAGCCCCCCGGGTGCTGCAGGAGAGGGAGGGGAGCGCCCGCAGCCGCCGAGGGTCACCGGGGCTCCCCTTGTCCCGCCGCTCCCCCTCAGCCCAACCCAGGGTCGGGCACGGGCGGGGGTCCCCGAAGGTACCCGCAGGTCCCCTCAGAGAGCGGCGGGGGGGAAGGGGGGGCAGGGAGAGGCAGCGCCCCCTCCCCCTCCCGGCTCCAAGGACATTTTGTTTTTCCTCCCAAGGACAAAGGACAATGAGGAGCCCGGAGACTCCGGCACTTACCCGGCGAAGAGCAGCCCGCTGGCAGCCTCCCGGGGCCCCGAGGACGGGGCGCTGCTCCCGGCTCACCCTGCCCGCGGTGAAGGGCGGCCCCGCGGCCGCCCGGCGAGGGAGCGGCGCGGGCAGCGCTCGGCAGCCCGGCGCCATTGCTGCCCGACCGTCGGGAGCCCCGCTC
>VYZT01060117.1:422780-451076 GCA_013400735.1 Pomatostomus ruficeps | reverse complement strand
CCGGGCCCCGCGCGCTCCGCCGCCGCGGCCTCCCATTGGCCCGCGCTCCCCGCCTCAGCCGCTCCCCATTGGCTGCCACCGCCTCCTCGCGCGCCGGCCGCAGCAGCCGCCCCTCAGGGGGAGGCGGGAGCGGCAGCGGGAGCGGCCACCGCCTCCTCCCAGCCCCACCTGGCCGGGCCATCCTACCTGTACTGCCCCAGCGCAGCGCTGACCCCGCTCCTGAGATCTCCTCATGCCTCCGCCTGCCTGCACTCACACACAGCGGGGTTCAGCCCCCTCAGTTGGCTGCTGGCGCCCCGCATTTCACGGCCCCGTTTGCTGCCATTCCACAAACACCACCTCTGTTATCAGCCCCTGATATTTGGGGGGGCCCAGGGACAGCTCACCTCCCAAGCTCCCCACGGAGAGTGGGGCGATGAACCCGTCTCTTCTGATCGGATACACATTGCTGTGTTGTGCACCCTCAGCTCCAGAGCCCGGCTGGAGCATAGAGCCAGCACAACCCTGTCACCGGCCCGTCTGCCACATCAACCCCTCATTACTGCCGCTCAGAAACAGCACAGACACCCAAATAAAACGAGGTATCCTGCTTTTTTTAGCCAACACCATAGAAACTGTCTGGTGTGCCAACCTCACCAGGACACTCTCCTGTTTTGACTACAGCCATGGAAACCACTTCAGGTATCAGCAAGATGGAAGGGCGTCCCTCGCATTCCTGGTCACTGCCATGAATGCTGTCCCCAGCCTGAGTTATGGTGTTCCTCTCCGAGAAGCACAAACAACAAACATTACATTATTGATATTTACCTACTTCAGCAGTCACTTTGAATGATATGTGCACCTTTCACCTTCTTGTATTTGCCGAGGTGACTCCATTGAAAGGAGAAAGGAATTGTTTAGGTCTTCCTTTTTCATACTAATGAACCTGACAGAATTAAACTAACAACACTTCAAGTGATTATGGAAGGCCTCAGGATACAGTCTGGTACTTGAAATGACACAGTTGGACTTTGGCAGCTATCTCCTGAGCTGAGTCCTGGAAAAGCCAAACTGAGTGGCCAGCTGAAGAATCAATCCCTACAATTTTGAGCCAAGAGAAGTATTTCCTTTCAAAACACAGAGAAAAGCTGACCTCATGTATAGGACAAAAGGGTATATCTACTACTTGTAGACAGTGGGATAAGATGTTACCATCTTCAGAGATGGGATGGTGGTGACCCACATAAAGGTGCCAGAGCACGGGAACCTCCGGTCAAGGAATTAGTGGTGGTACAAAAGAGCCGATGCAGCTTCTCACTGAAAAAGGGCAAAGGCCTTTTTTTTCCTCTTACAAGAAGAATTATTGAAGTTCTGGTCTACGGAGACTATGGATAGCAGAGAGGCTGTTCTGCAACTTCACTCCCACTTAGATTCCTGCAAAGGCAAATCCTCTTGCTCTCAGTGGAACTGCTCACATGTAACTGTACATAAAGGTGCTTGCATGGACAGAACCCAGATGCTGTTCTCCTTGGAAAACCACCAGCAGTGAAAAAAGGGGGAAGGATGAGGCAGGATCTAGATGAAAGCAGGGTGCAGCAACAGCACTTTCCTTATGTCAGCATTTTTAGCCAATCCTGCATGGTAAAACTTCACAGCAAGGACAAAGTTTAGGAATTCCATGTAGTTTCCAGCCTTTCTATTGTTTCTTCCCAGAACACAAGTACATTTCTAGAAAAATACATGTGTGATCACTTGCAATAACCACATGAAAGGGAGAAAAGAGATCGGGCATTCTAGACATAACTGTCCTTTGTAAGCGTAGTGTGATTCCAGCCAGGAGAGTTTAAGATTGTAACTGAACAAGACCTAACCTGTGTGCTCAGGCTGCTATCTGATTTCCTCTAACTATACCAGACTGTCTAGTGTAATAGACTGTTCCTCTTTAAAAAGATTACCTACGTACACTTATAGACAAATGTTTTTGGAAGTCCCTTACTTTATTGCTGCTACATGTAACCAAAAAATTACTCACAGTCTAATATCCTCATTAAATATATGCAGCGCTGCTCTTTTCCTTCCTGAGCACCAGGACCTGAAGCAGCTCCAAAAACCCTTACACAAGTATCCATGACCTGCTCTGTTCCTTGGCCCCAAGCGAGTTGTATGGAGGTGAACACAAGTACAGTCACTCTCTGCAGAGCCATGGCTCCCCTCACTCAGCTTTGCTGTTCCTTACCTGGAACAGTCTGCATTCTTCTTCCTGATGAAATAGTGGAACAAAATTCTCATTCCTACTGCCTCTGCAGTTACCCCATTTTTTCCTTCTAAATTCAGCATTTCTACACTACAATTTCCTCTATAAAATTCATTCCTTCTCTTTCAGATGACACACTTTCTTCCTTTGTGTATCATTAGACTAAATATTTCAGCCATGTTTTATGAACCACACGTCTGATAATAATGGGACAATTTAATTTTTCCATTACTAATTTGGGAACTATTTTCTGAGATCATGTCCATGGCTGGAATTCCAGAGGGAGGCACAGAACCTGACTTTCTAGTACTCTATTTTCTTGTAGAACCTTTCTTCCTTCCCCCAGCCCCATGTTATTATCCCTTAGGGACAACATACAAAGGCACACTGTGATCTCACAGGGCAGTGTCCCTTCCCCACCTGCCCCAACCTGCCCTCTGTACCAGGGGACACCAAAAGATCGGTGAAGCAGTTTATTCTTTGTTATACAGCACAGCCCACAGATCTCTGGAAACACAAATATAATGGAAAGGCAAATATTGGACAAAATGGTTAAATATTGTAGCTGCCTTTTGAAGTAGAAAACAGGAGTCTGAACAAGACTGAGAGATGTGCATTGCCACCAAAATTTTCTTCAGCCAAAACTCTCACTTTTCAGAATAAATCAATGCCAATTTCCTAGGCCCTAGGCCAAACAAAATAGCTTGGATTACTTGAACAGATAATATGCAAACAGGATATTGAATGGCCTTTGAGCACAGCGAGCTGTTTGTGGGAAACATTTAACTTCCTGTAAACTAGGTGTTTATAGAAGTTGTCACTTTGTTCTCAATCAAGCAAGGGCTCTATTTTCAGATTTTGTATGTAACCTGTAACATGTTGGTCAAACAAACAATCTGCTTTTCCCCCCCTGCTTCTGTTTCCTTCCTCAGTAATTCACCATTAAAATCACAGCAACTGCTCAGGTAGACACAAATTCACCTTCTAAGCTTGGAACCACGTTCCCTGTGTGACTGGTGAAGATGATTACCATGTATTGATCCCAGCCAAAGCTTTTTGCTACTGTCACAAGACGAGCAATAAACCCAGCAGCAGCAAGGATAAAACCCAGTCCTAGCAATGAACTCGTGCTGTTCATTCTGCTCCGAGACTGGAACTGGAACTGAAATCCAGACTTTTGCTCCAGCCGGTAATGAATAATTGCAAACACATCTACACACATAGAGAGAACTTTTACATATGCCCTTTTTCTTCCTAGGATTTAACACCGAAAACTGAGATTATGTTAATATGGGGGGTTTGCTGGCACTTTTATGGGGCTCATGTTCAGAACGACGAACCTTGTGAGCAGCAAGAAAAAGATTTATTACCATGAATAATTAGAAACAAATTCTTATCAGTGTCATAAACATATGGTAAAGAAAAAAATCTTTCAGTCTAAGCCAAACCCCAGTGTTTTTTCAATTTATTCAAAATGAAGCAATTTTAACCAAGATTCAGCTCTTTCTATTCCTGCTTTCAAAGAAGTTATTAATAAAAAGTATAAAGACAAAATGGAAGTCAGAAATGGATTCAACATATTTTGTGGGATTTAATAGTCTCTCCTAAGGAAATTTTTAACTTGTTGGTCACAATTCATCATGGAGTCAGTACTGTTACTGTACACGTGATCACGTGGCCTGAGCTCAAATTTTAGATCTAAGAGCTCCTTACAACCGTCACACCACACTGTTTCAGTTTTGCATGAGTTCCTGTGTACAATAAAGCAAATAAGAGACCAGCAAACTATTATCTAGTGAGAGGATTAATTATTATGCTGTATATTAACCTCACTAGGGAATATACACACATTTTTCTTGGGAAATCAAATCCACTTTTCTTAAGGAGGTTTGAAACTTGAAGTTCTTCGTTATTATTACAGATCATTTTCAAACTATCCCTTGTTGCCATCTTAACTGGATGTAGGAAATAGAGACCATCTCAGTCAAGGTATTGATGCTGTATTTGGTCAATGTCTAACACACAGCTATTGCCTTAAATGGCAGCCTTAGAGGTATAAGAAAAGTCAGAAAGATGCAGTAGTACTGATTTTGGTGAAATCTCATGAGAGTTTAAAACTCTACACTGTTTCAAACTTAAATAATGTGGGTGATTGGATAATAATATGTTTAATTACTTCTTAAAGTAAACCACTGGAACTCGGAACAACAAATCTGTTTCTTTACCCCCTTTTTTTAGCCCCTGCTTCTTGGATGCAATGATCTGTTTTTCCAAGGTCACCTTTTAGGTAACAAACTATTCTGCTTGGCTTGGAAGACTTTTATAAGAGGACTGGGACATGGTAGAAAAATACTGACCATTTTACCTGTCTCTGCTTAGACACTGGAATTTATAGAAGGGTTTACAAGGTATTACATCTCTCCTTACAGGAAAATAATGATGCAACTTTGGTTATTGCTGAAATCACCTTTGAAAGCAAATAAGAAACAAAAGTGCCCCCTTCCAGGGACTGTAATGCCAGAGGTAGAGCACAGCACACCAAAGCAGATGATGTGACCTGGCTGACACTCTTGAACTGCTCTGCACTGATCAAGTTCCCTGCTTGGAAACTTGCAGGACTGGAATCATACCGGAATTAGACATAGTGGTAGGGTTTAAAATAACTTTAAAAGGTACAAGCTGCAAGCACTGTTCTTTATGTCACCATTCCTGCTGTAAATACAGTCTGCAGAAGCATTTTGTGGTCATTGTTTTTCTAAAGTCCATTAAAAAAACCCAAAACATCGGCACGATTAAGGGAGCCTTACCCAAACTTACATTTCAAAATAGATACTGTTCTCCCATTTTCCAATATGTTATGGAATTGTTACATAAAGAGTCAGAACATTTTATAGCTTTTAAGCCAAATCTTCAGAATATCTGGATTTTAAATGTAGCTGCAAAATTATATTTTTAGAAGATACAGACAATGAAATTGATTTTTTTTGTAAGTTCAGATAATTTGAAATTCTAGCATGATTACTTCCTTATGCACATTTAAAGCTCATTTACCAAAGGCATTTACCTGTCCATCCTTGAAAGTTATTTGCTGCAAGCATAAGCCAGTAAAGCTTGATTGCTTAAGTGTTTGAGGAATACAATCAGAAAAGGGAAAACAGGCTTAGCACAAATATGTGTTCACACATCAAAATCAAGGACGAAGAAAAGATTCCCGACTATAAGCTCTCATTTTTACTTCTACTAACTCCAACTGAGTTTTAGGGGTGACTTTGGAAAGTTTCGATGATGCGTGTAACAGCAACTATATTTTCTTGGTAAATCTCCTTGGAGTTTTGGAGGCAAAGGGTTTCATACTGGCCTTACAAACATGAGGAATTTCACTCAGATTGAACAAGATAAATTACAGCTACTCTAGAATGAAAACAAAAATAGCCCAGGCCCCCAAAAACGCAACTATAGAACTGGGATTTTTATTTCAAGCAAGTTTCAAGAGTGTTTCCATAACAATCTTCATTCTTGTCTCCTGTGTGCAGGTAGCACTGTACGGCATTTATTGATTGCTATATAAAAGTTGACAAAATGATGCATTATTCAGTAAATTGCCACATGCAGGGAAAAGAAACGGTACCTTTTTTTCTGAAATCTTACAAGCATATACGTTTTTTATTTAATAGATAGTCTGACAAAGCACTGTTGTAATGCACCATATATATAAAAGACCCCGTATGTTAGCAGCTCAAAACAAACTTCTTCATATTTGTCAATACTTGCTAGATGTGGAGTCCAATCAATTTTTGCTGTAGCGATGCACTAACACACTTGGATTAGAATGTCACCTGAGCAGAAACAGCTCCTGTGTCAGGCTGATGTTTCCCATGAGCTTTTATATTTTCTTCCTACAGTCAATTCATTATAAACTGGCTCCTGCCAGAGCTTTACCCAGCTCAGAGAGCTCAGCAGCCAAGGGACTAGAGCAGCTTTGGGCATGTCAGGCACCTAAACTCCAGAATTACCAGCTTTAACTGTTGCAGACAAGAGCTTTTCATGCTGAAACAAATTTTCCCCTCTCTCTGACCAAGCCGTTAAGGGTGACAATCCTGTCTCGGCTGAAAACCATTCACAGTGCACTTTTTTTTAAGTTTTGTATTAGGTGGTGAGCTGTGAGAAAACGTAAGCAGCCCTAGAAAATACTGTTGGTACAGTCCTGTCACAAAATTAGGTCAATGGCTTTTTGTGCAATTAAAGCAGCAGAGGAAACACAAGATGTCTTGGCTGAGACACGCACAGTGCTTGATCACCACCTGAACCATGTGACTGCCACCTTCACTGCCATTTCACCCAGAGGAAGATCCCAACTAGGTTCTGTGTGCCCAAAATAGGATTTATTTTCTTCAAGATTTAATCATGCATCTCACCAGAATCTATCACCTCTCTCTACAAATGTGTCTTAAGTCTAGAAATATTTACTTTAATGACACAAGCTGATACTTTGATCTGTTCTTGTTACTCCAAACACATGGGACATAAGTTATGTGCCTGTGCCTTTAATTCAGGGCTGAATAATTACATTTAGGCTTGTGGAATCACTCCAGTTTTTTCTTGGTGTCTAAATCGAATGTTGTCCTAAGGATTTGGAAGCATATGAAGTGAATTTAGGGATGAACATGTATGTCAGCACTTGGAAAACACAACTGAAATGAACTAATTCAGTCTGTAGAAAGGAAAGAGAACCTGAAGCAGAGGTCTAAATTTCAAGAGTAAGAGAAAGCACATCGTAGCTTTGCACATACAGGTATAATTGCATCACCATTCCTTGTATTATCCCCAACAGTTCTTTTTCTTTCATATTTTTATTAATACCAGCAAAAGAAATAATGTAAATTTTTCTAGGTACTTCATCTTTTATTTCTCTCCTTCAGTACACCATTAAAACTTTTCCATGAAACAGAGTATTGACTATGAAGGGACCAAATGTTAGATGTAAGTAGAAGCAAATAGGTCAAAATAAAATGCTTTTAATTGAGAAACTATCTCAGATTTTCTTGTAATGAGCCACACATGCTACTCATATTAAACAGTACATTTGAATATTCCAACCTAGTGTGTAAGACAAAGGAAACCATAGAGCACTTTGGGGGAAAAAAATGTGCGGGGAGCATAAGTTCGTATGTGTAGGAGCTAAAGGCAAATGCTTGAATAATTTACAATCGTAACATGCAAAAAAATGAAACACTGTGACTTTAATAACTGGCTTTTTTTATTTTCTCTTAAACTCCAATTATTAGGTTATTGTGCTCCAGGCTAGCATATCAGGTGCTGATAATGAACATTGAGGCACAGGGCTTTTGCTGCACAAACGAAAACTGTGCTGCTCAGAAGATTAATAAAGGATTATCTTCTTGTATACACATATATATATACATACACACTGAACAGAATAAAAATTGGAACCAAAATTGGAATGTTGAAGTCTACTCAAGTGTTGTTAATAATATGGAATTAAGTTTAGGAGAAAACATAACCTAATTAAGAGGTTCCAAAAGGCACATTAGTGTATGCTGGAAAAGTAATCTTTATATATGGAAACTATTTTATGCTTTATGTTATCATTATAATGCACAGTCTTAGACAAACAGACCAAGAATGGGCATGAATGTCACACTAGAGCTCTTCACTACATACACTGCGGGTGATCAGTGCACTGCACCCAGGCTGTGTTTGAACTGCAGATGGAATGTAACCTTAGCAGAGTAAAAACGAACAATCAAGAAAATAATGGTTTTGAGGTGGCAAAGAGGCTTTTCTGCAATGAAGGAATCACTGTCTCAGAGAAATCTTTGCAGGTGACAAGCTTGAAAAGGAACCTTTAGATCCAGAGCAAGGAGATCAAAGACCTTGCAAAATTCAATTGCACAATGTGGAGGAATCTTAAATACGACTAATACTCCTTGCAAACCTAGTTGGGATTTGAGTACTGTGGCTGGAAGTTTTCAAGTCTTTTGTGAGCAGCTGAAATAACGACAGCTGCTTTCCTGGAAGTCAGCAGCCCCACGCCCAAGTGCGCTGCACCGCTGCAGCATTCCCAATCCCACACCATATTCCGGCAGGGGCTGCAACATTTCCGAGCTACACATTACGGACTGGTCAGCTGGCAACGAGATGCTGATTGCTGGGTCAGCAAGGACAGTGAACAGAGACCCTCTGCACTCATTTTGCAGTTCTTCCTTTAGCAAATGCACTGATTTGTCTCTAAAACCTGCAGCCTCCCCCAAAGTGCAGAATCTCCAGAACAGAAATTTGTTGAAACTGAACATCAGATCAAAAGCTCCAGGCTTCTAACAGCAGGATTTCATAAGCACTGCCTCCTTAAGAATCCAGGAAAAAAAAATACAGCTACATGAAAAATAAATGAGCAGCTTTTTCCTGACTCTGAAACCAGAAAATAATGACATGAAACCAAAATCAAATGCAGCACTATCAGTTGTATTCCCAAATGCCAGCATTAATTCTCCCTCTTCCAGCTCCCAGAGACTTGTTAAACAAATGAGCCTTATAATGCATTTTGCAAGTGAAAGGTCCCGGAGTGGTAAAAAGTCAACTCCCATACCGAAGGCCCTTAACAAAATGCTGCAGCTTTCTCCAGGAGTTCTGCGCTGAAGGGGATCAGCCTGAGCTCACTCCTGCCACAATCCCTATTTTCTCCTTTGATCAAAAGAGCAGTTCTGCAGCACTGGCAACAGTCTGGGTTTTTAGATCAAAACTAGTATCTCAATACCTGGAAGTCAAGTCAGCTCACGTAAATCACAGAATCAGTTTCATGTGTGCACAGACCAATCAGACCTTTTTTTGTAGCAGAAAAAAATCCTCTATTGAAAACATTCCTGATGTACCCCACTTTCCCTGCACCCCTGCGCTGTCATCCTGGTTATCCTCCCTACGCCCTTGTGGCATTTCTGGGACCATGTTACACCTCTGAGATTTTTTTGTCACCTGGAGAAAGACCTCATTTTGCTTGCACACGGTGATCCCCTCAGGAGAACTCTTCCCCCTTTCACTGGTTTTTCCCGCTTCTCACTACTTTTTTCCCCTCAAGTTTAAAAAAACGAAAGCCTTTGGACTGAACGAGGGTGAAGGCAGGATGAATAAGGCTCTTGCTTCAATAAAAGGAGAAAAGCCTTAAAATCCGAACTGCATGAACACAACATGTCTGCTCCCGCTGCATTAATGCCGCCTCACGAAATGGCGCCTGCCTCTGCAGGCAGCTGCCTCAAAACGCCCACGGCTCCTCGGGAAAAGAGAAATGCAACTTCTTTTTCTTTTCTTTTTTTTTCCCCCAGCAAAGCTTTTCTTTTTCTCTCTTTACATTCAGCCCCTCGATACCTCCCGAGAGCCCTGCGCAAAGCCAAAACCTGAGGGGGAGCGTTCTCCTTGATGGAACAGCCTTTCCCCTTCGCTTTCGGAGCCCCCCCGGGCCTGCTCCCCACGCGGCCGTGGGTGTGTGGGGCTGCGGGCTCCAGCCCCTGTACACTGTAAATAAATGTGCCGATTCAGCCGCTATCGCCACGATCTTGCCTTTCCAGAATTTTCTCCTTCCGCTTCCCAAATATAAAAGGACTTTTTGTGCTGAACGGGGAGCGGGAGCGGTGACGAGCTCGGCGCAGGGCGCCATGTGGTATTTGGTTTCTCTACAGTACATGTTTTTATAATGAAGGGGGAAGGGAAGGAAGGGAGCTGCTCCTACCAGCATGCCAATAATCTGTTGCAAAGGGCTGGAGCGCTCAGAGCCAATTAGTGCTCCGGTTAACCATTTAACTGCTGAAACAAAGCCAGTCCCGGGCACGGAGTCCGGGGGATTCGCGACAGAAAGGGCGGTATGGGCTCCCAGGGCATCGGGTTCGTACAGATTTTTTCACTGATGCAGTTTTTCTAAACTTTAATAATAAATACTTTTGATAGACAAACTGGCCACTGAAACTCCCTGAGATCAGAGCATGCAAAGATGGGACAGCTATATCCCGAACATGTCCACCACACAGCTTTAATAGCAGCTGGATGTGTTTCAGGATCAGTGCCAGCCTGTGGTGGAGCCATAAAAACCACCCACAGGAGCTGCATTTCCCATATGGATATCAGGTCCCTGCCACTGGACCAGCTTATCCATGCGGTCCCTGGCAGGTGGGAAGGGTCAGTGCTGCTCTGCAAAGAACGGATGTGTCACTGCAACATCTCCCAGCAATGCTGCTGTGGGTGGGAAAACACCCTAAGGTGGGACAAGCTCACGAAAGCAATGGCAGAGTCTGTCTCCCTCTAAATGTGATATCTCCATCATCCAGACATCACTACCCTGCACCAGTCTTGTTTGTTCAACCCCTTAACCACATCAGAACAAGACCCACCCCCCCAAAAAAATAAATTCTTTTTATATTCTGCAGTTTAATTTGTCATAAACCTTTAAAGCCTGAGGCAGGCCAGCTCGTGGCTTGTTGTGTGCCACTGAACAAACCAGGGAAGAAGACGCACAGGGAATTCTCAGCGTCGATTTTTTTTCTCTGGGGGCGAGTCTGAACATGGCCAGAGAGCACAGACAAATTAGTCCTAATGCACAGCAACAGTAACCTGCTCCCACTTGACCCAGCGGGTCAGTAAACCTATTTGTGTCCTACTTTTTTTATCCCATGACGTACCAGCGAATATTGGATCAGACTCGCGGGGATGCCGGGAGGACCAGCAGAGTTCCTACAGCTCGATGAAGTGCCCAGGGTGCCAAAAGCAGGCTCTGCACCCCAGATCAGCAGCCCTGGCAAGCAGCAGAGTTTATTTGCTTGGGAGGGGCCGTCCCAGCGCTGCAGGTCTGCTCCCAGCCCAAGCAAACTCTGCAGTGCACATGAAAGGCATACTCAAACATCACTACCCTCCCTAAAAGATGAAGTCAGTTTTCCCTACTCGCCATAGAGACAGTCTGGTGCCCGTGAAAGTTGTGGGTTGCCGCGTCTGAAGGGCTGTAGCAAGGCTGACACTATAACACATCTCACTTTTAAGCGTCAGAAAGGATTCTGACTAAATTAAAGTATAACTTTACATTCAAATTAAAAACACTGGGGACCTGGGGGAGGAAACATATGGGTAAGAAATTAGCAGATTATTTAGGCATGTGAGCTGTCGGAACACATGCAATACAAGAGCTCTCTTGTTCCTGCTGCCTCCCACAGCTGCATTCACTAAATATATCCCGGGCTGAGAGCTGCATTTCCCCACCCCTTCCTCAGCCCAATCGCGTTCGCACAAACACCACCCAGGTCCCTTGGGACAGGCAGCGAAGCAGCAGCGATGCCCTAGTTACAGACGGCATGAAGGACACGAGTGACTAATCATGTCTGCAACAGGGTGGAATTACTACATCCACACCTTTTTTGGAGAGGGAGTCCATGCAGCTGATCCATATTTAACTTAAACCCAGTGTGGTTTGTTCTCTATAAGGATACACCCCATTTGTATGACAGAATAGATACTGGAAGTTATTCCCACCAGATGATTTTCAATAGTTTATGAAACAAAAAAGGCAGAAAAATGGCCATCTCTACAAAAAAAGAATTCACTGAATCCACCTCCTGGCAGATGTGGAGGAGAGCAATGGTCTCGGGGACTGGCTGTCCCCCAGAGAGTTTTATCTGGTTTTACCTTCCATCAGGTCTCTGTGGTATACTGCCTGATTGTACACACATCCAGGGGGATGACTGAATTTCTATAGGACTGAGGTGCTCCCCCTATGATCTCCATTCTGCTCCTCACCTTTCTCCCCTCCTCACTTCGCATCCTTTACTCTCAGGGACACATTCTTTGGCCCGGCACAACGGAGCCTTGGTCCCAACTGCAGCCTTGAGACACTTCTGCAGTCACAGCAACAGAGGGAAGAGCTGCCCCTTCTGATATAGTGAATTCTATAGTGGATCAAATTGTGGCAGGAAAAAAAAGCTATCTTGGTGTCTTTCCTCACTTCCAAGATGTGCACCAGCAGGGATTTTGACCCTCCTGGTCTCTGCTTCTTCCTTTCCTCACAGTTCCCTGTTTCTTCAACACCTCCAGCTCCACTAGCAGCAAAGCAAATGTGAGAGAATCTGGTCAATTTTTCAAGCTTTCTCATTTTAAGAAGTCAGTGGGAGCAGACTATCTTGCAATCAAACCTCACAGGAGGGAGAATTAAATATCTCATGCATGACCTTAATCCATAGGATTTTGCAGATAGTTTCTCTTGTAATCTCAATACCCAGAGTTTATTACGCATTCAAAACATATCTGTAGCCCTGGAACATTTTGCAACAAAAGAAACTCAAAATTCATTTTGATATAATTATGCAGTCACACCAGTCACATGCTTGCTATAGAATAAATATAAATACCGGACTTTTGGGAATAACTGGCAGACTTAAGGTGTAAAAAAAACCCCAACCCAAGAATGAACCCATCTATTATATATGGAAAAAAGATCAGGTTTAGATGTCAAATTGCAGTCGAGGGAAATGGCACAATTACTTATGAAGAGTCTTTTATATATTTTTTTCAATCTGCAAAACATAAAAAAGAACTGAAAGTCATACTTAAGCATCTCCATAAAGTAAGAATTTAATTTTCTAAAGTAGGAATATAATTTAAGGCATTTTAAAACCCTTGAAATCAGATAATTCATTCACAAAATGGCTATAGGTCCCTAAGCTTAAATCGCTGAAAGCTACAAAAGTTAGAAAACTGTGCTCGGGGATTTGTGTCTTTCTAGCACATTTTTTTCTTCCTCTGCTTTTCTTGCCTTCCTGAAACAAAATGACCTGAAAGACTGTTCTAATTTTGTCGTTGGAAATTGCCTCTTTTAATTAGGCATGTTGCTGTTCAAGAGCCACACCCCGCTGCACCGGTTGTGCTGGAAACCAGCGTCGCTCTCTGGGGACTAACTCGGGGTTTGCCTGTTCTGATCTCCTAAGATCTTCAGGATCCTATGGATTTTGGAGCACAAATGGGAAGATATAGTCCTACATCTGTGCTTTTAAGAAAGGAATACAAAACGTGAAACCAGATGTTAAACCCGAGCCCCAGAGAAGCCACAGGAGCGTGAGTTACCTTCAACAGCACTGCAGTTCTAAAAGCAAAGGCATAAGGCGCTGAGATGGAAGGTTTCATTCCTCAAACAAGGCAGTGACTCACTCACATTCCTAACGCACAAACAAGGGAGGCAAACCCTCCTCCTGGCAGTCGGGATCCTCCGCATTTTCTTGTGTGGAGCAAATCCCAAGCAAAGGCTGCTGTGGCGGTGTGTTAGAGCACACAGCACAGAGGAGATGTGTTTTGGAAAGGGACTCTCTTTTGCACACCTCTGTGTTTATGTGCCTTCTTGAAAAAATAAAGAGTTCCCAAGTACTGCTTCTCACTTCTGAAAACACACTGAAAAGGAAAAGGACTGCTACTAACAACCAGTTTTCAAGAGCCAAACCCGTCTTTCCTTAGATACTTTTTTTAATACCAAGAGGCAGTAGTTTACTTTTAAAAACCCAAACAAACAAACAAAAACCAATCCGAGGTCAGATAAAACAAGTCCAAAAGTTCACTGAGCACAGAGCCAAGCAGTGTGTAATATGGATAAGGTGCTGTTTCTAACCATCAATTTATCAGTACGGGAAAATGTGACCTAGGGATGTGGAAACTCACCCTTCTAAAGGTCTGCTCAGTCATTCCCGTCAGACAAGGCACACTTCACTGAGGGAGGACCAGCATATTCCAGGTGACGGATGGCACGTAGCCAAGCTGCTAAACATGCCCTGCTCAACCCTTCCTGCATGGCTCTCCCGGAGGTGGGGAACGCTGTGCAGGTCCCCAGATGGTCGGGGCATCAGCTGAGCTGCTGGGTGGTAGCAACAGAGCCCTCAGCAGCAGGGATGAGGAGGAGATGGTGGAAAGGCTGGGTGTGAGGAAACAAGACCAAAAAGGAGCCCAGAAAGCAGAGAACGTTGCTGATTTGTGAGAGAAACTGCAGGAAACCAACACCTCTTAACTGTAAACCTCAGAGAGGTTGTGGTTAGGAGACACACACACACGTGTCAGGGTGACAGGGCTGCAGGGCGAGCTATGCCTGTGCCCAGGAGAGATGCCTCAAAGCCACGATCCATGTGGACCTCCCCAAGGAGTGGAGCTGGGTCCGTGATCTGCTGTGCCAGGGCTCTGTTGGGTGAAGTTTGTTCATCTGTGCAGTGCAGGATGCCAGAATGCCAGCACACCCTCTGGCTGCATACCCCATGAAGCAGAATTAAGGTTTATGCTCAGTGCGGTCCACTTTATACCAAATTTTTCAGTTCTCAGGTTTCCAGTGGTAGCCAGACACCCCAAAATGATGTGTTCATTCATTCCTCCTGGGGAGCAGCTCCTGAGCATTCCTGGAGCTGCTGCAGAAGGGAAGTGGCAGCATTACCTAAGTGGGGAGGACTTGTGGGGTGGGACACTTGTTTGTGTGACAATGACCAGTGTGGGTTTGGCTCTTGATGCTGGGAGAGACCTTGGCAGCATGGGCGGCTGACAGGAACACAGAACTCTTGTTAATGCCAGTATCAAGCCTCAAGCAGATAAAATCAGCCATCCCAGAGCTGAAGCCGTGCTGGAGACATCATGGAAACGCCTGTTGCACCAACGCTGCTGCCATACTTAAAGCTAAGCCCAGCAAGCACTGACAAGCACACAGACCTGCTCCTCCTGCAGATTCTGCTGGCAGCATTTGAAATATTTTAGGCATTTCAGACTACTCTCCTGTCAGGACTCCAGAGCTTACATTTAAAAAAGTAATCTGCTTATCAAGTTGCAGAACAACAGCGATCCGTCTGGTTTATTAGATGGAAAGAACAAGAGCGGGGGAGGATTTTGCTGACAGTATTTCTGCCTTGATAAAGTGACTGTTATGATCAGTGCAACGGCAAACAAACATCACGAGCTCATTACAAGATATTTCCTTGTGCAAACGAAGAGAAACCGTCACCAGAGATGGACTCCACTCATAATATTATTATTATTACTACTGAGCATTTTGGCTGGCTCGTGCTGTTTGGAAAGCCCAGTTCTGCCAGGCTGCTTGAGAAAAGCAGCATTTGTCCCCAGCTTTCGGCGTGAAAACACAACTCAAATCCCTTCTCGGGAACAAAGGTGCTTCCCAGGAGCCTGGCGTGCTGCCGGCATGCCGAGCGCGTAGCCAGGCAACGGCAGCCGGATTGGGGCTTGCGCCTCACCCGTGATGCTCCAGCCTCCACAAACAATTCCTGCCACGTAGACAGGACCGTGCAGGGTAATGGAAAATTACTGCAGGCTTTTTCTTAAAGGGCGAGCACCGCCGCTGGCGGAGAAGGTTGATCCGCATCCCAGTTCGCAGCGCGCCCCAGGGTCAGCTGCGTTTCCTGCGAGGAGGCTGCAGTGTCACCGCGCGCCGGGGCATGAATACAATGAAATACCATTTGCATGTTATTTCAGCCGGCTGCGGGGCTCGGGAGTGTAAAGCAGCGAGGGAAAGGGGGAGCAGAGCAGCCAGTGCTGAGCAGCCGGCGGCTGCCGTTCTCCAAGTGCTCTGGACGCGGCTCAAACATGGCAACCTTAGCGCGGCGCAGTCCGTCCGTGCCGGGGGCTGATGCCAAAATAACCCTCCTGCGCTTGGCAGGCGCAGTGCTTGAACAACTGCCTGGCACATTCCTGCCTGCAAGGCTGCAGGAAGAAAAAAAACACCCTTAAAGAAAGAGGAACTTTGGCAGTGGTTAAGCTGCTATCAGGAAAACAACAATTTAAAAAAAATGACCATGTTTACCTCCATTTCTGGTGTAAAAGAGAATGTAGTTATTAAGGCAGCATTGTGCTTACCTAGTTTTTAATACTAAGCCAAAAAGCTACGCAAATAGCTACAGGAGCACCAAACAGCCAGTTCGAGCCACTGCACCTCTGAAAATCAGAGATACGCAGACTTACTGGTTGGGCAGGGCAGGAGCTGCCCCCGGGGCACACAGGAGCAAGACGGCACAGCACCAAACGGTGCTTTTCTTCCCAGTCTTCAAAAGTAGCTCCTGTATCCCGTACAATTTTCATTTCATCTCCTGCAGGGGCATATCATACTGCCTGTTCCTTGGGGCACCTATGGGGAACTGTGTCCAGCCTGCAGCAAAAAGAGAAAGGCAGACTTGCTCCTCTCACTATTGCCTTTCTGCTCACTGCATGCAGCTCCTGGTGGCCCTGGTGGGGCTCAGGATCACAGTTGCATGCTAGGCTGGTTCTAGGTCAGCTCCTGCCGCAACAGCGCTTTTGTTCTTCCCTATCTTCATGTATTAACTTGCCTGTTTTTCCTCAGATAAGCACTGGTTAAAGCCTCAACCCAAGTATTTTCATTTTGTTGTAGCCAGCAAATGAAAACGAAGCCCCTGCACCAAGTTAGGGGACTACTTTGTAATAGCAACTTCCTCTCCCTTAAATAGAAACCTTTGTTGTGAAGCTGTTTTCATTGCAAGCTCCACAGGGAAAGTCATTATATTTAATAGAGGTTGACCTCATTTTGTAGTTCTCGATATTAAAGCTTATAAGGGGGGGAAGGTAATTAGAAGCTTTAAAAACCCAACAAAGATACAAAGTACAAAGTACAAAGTACTTGTTGCTGTTTCCTTCTTACCTAAGTATTCATTTAATACGGTTCGGAAAGAGTAACTTGAAACAGCTTTTGGCAGATAAGTGAACTCAAGTAAAATGCAAAGATCTGGTTTCCAAGAAGCCTTTTACAAGCTGTACAGAGAAATGAAATGAAACCCTCCAGCAGCACACAAGGCCTCCTGCAGAGCCTCCCTGGAATAGCTGCAAACCTGCATTCCAGTGAAAGCTAATCTTGCTCCGAGGCTGGGGTTACATAAAGACATCTGGTGGCATAGAGAACCAGTGGTCAGGCATGGACCTGCCCATGTGGCAGCCTCTGCTCGGCTGGAGGAATCATGGGGATTTTCTACTGCATTTCCAAGGCTGTGCTCTGAGACAAAAAAAGCAGAAGGGTTTCATCTCAGTCAACACAGACAAGGGAGGGAAAGCAAAGATGCCCCAGCTTTGTTAGCTTTGCTAATGCAACCGAGGTTTCAACACAGTGAACACTGTTGTCACAGGGGAATGGGTAAACACAGCACTGACCACCACTAAATAAACACATTTTCCACAAAAAGGGAGGGCAAGGCAGTGAGCCATGTTCTGCACCGTGCTGGGGCCTTGCTGAGCACAGCCCTGTGTTGGGGCTTTTCACCTTAACATGGTTTGAGTTTAAAATATCTCTTCACAGCCTGCTTTTCAAGTAACCCCTACACTTTTCCAAACTACAGAAGGTCGTTTGAAATACACATTTTGAATTCATTTTCCCAGCTCTTGTGATAGCCCCGCTGCTCTCCCACCTCCTCAGCATCCCTTGCATTCCCAGTGCTCTGAGTCCTGCTGGCGAAGTGTCACCTCCCTGCTGAAACACTCATTATGTAAAAAGAACTATTTCTTGTTGAAAGGCCCAGGGCCCCTTAAATTTCCCTTTATATTCTGTGGTTTGAACGAGTGTTTCTGCTTCAGCAACCCTGATTTTCGCACAGTTCTCCCCATTACAAACAGCTGACTGCTTTAAAGTCAGTTTTGGACTTGGTTTCTCGAAAAATCAGATAAATGGTGGTGTCCCCAACTGAAGCACTTTCACACGGTGTTAAACAGCAGCTCCTTTTCTGCAGCCCAGCTCTCCTGGGTCTGTGCTGTGTGGAGCAGAGCGGTTGCTGCCCACACCTGCCATGGGTTTGCTCTGCCCTGTGGTTTGTGGCACAACGTGCATTCCAACGGGAGGAAAGAGAAAGGCAGCTGCTCCAAAAACATCACCACAAACTCCCCAAAGCCCACAGCATGGTGACTTAAAGCACCCAGCCTCTGTTCCTCCTCCCTGGGAACAGATTTCTGTTCCACATAAGCAAAAGGGAGCACAGTCATGAAAAATATGTGAGGAAGCCAAGAGTGGGACCACAGCAGCCTGGGACTGTCCTGTGGGGCTGGGAGGACGTTTGGTGACCAGCAGCTCTCCTTGGGGACAGAAGGACATGGCATTGATAAGACACCTTTACCCTTGCATCCTGAGTGGCCTCCACCCTCAGCAAGACCAGGGCTATTCTGGCTTAGCTAGTTTTTCCTGCCTCCTATTTTAGATGTAGAGTGTTATTAAATCACACCCAACAATTCCCACCACACCTCAAGCAATTAACCCCATCCCACTGCAGTGCTGGCTGGGGAAGCCCTGGACAATGTCCTGGGACTCCCATAAAGCCGAGAGCAATTTTGCCACCCATTCACTGTGAAGGAGGTTGGGCTTTTTGCGTTTATTTTTGGAGCAGTAAGTTATTTTCAAAGAGCCTTTCTGTCAGGCTTAGCCCCGTATGAGCTGCCAAGTGAGCTCCTCCAGCTCTGTGGGCACCATTAGCAGGGCTGCCCTGTGCTGAAGCAGTGTCAGCACTTCCATTACAGCGCCTTTCCCCTGCTCCAGCCCACTTATAAGTGGGACATAAAAATCCAGTTCTGACAGAAACACTCGAGCCAACAAGGAAAACAGTCACCACTTTAACCTGATCCTTGCTAAACTTATCTGGCTGGGCGGAGAAAGCAGGGATTTAAAATATTTTCTCCCTCCCACGCCTAAATCATGAATTTTAAAATCCAGCTGTATTGCACTCAAATTACTCACTGGGAATTTTTTTAGGTTGGTTTTTTTCTTTGTAACTTATCCGTGGTAAATGAAGAAGTGATCCTTTCCCTCCTCCGCCTCTTCGCAAGTCAAACACTTGATTAAAAGTTTCCATTGTCAGCCCTACTAATGAAGGCCACAGTTAATAATAATTTTAATTGGGCAGAAATCCATTTTAGTGTTAAGGGAAGAGACGGATGTCCTCAACACCCTTGGTGACACACAGCCACCCAGGGTGCAGGGGCAGGGATTAATTTAGCTGACAACTCATCGGGAGCTTCCAGCCAGCTCAGCCCTGGCTGAAACCACCCGACAGCAGAGCAGGGGCACTGCTGGGTTGGGACACAGCAGATGGGGCTGGAGGGAAGCAGGAGTGCTCATGGAACATCTTTTTCAATAGCTGGCTCCTAGATCAGCTGCTGCTCAAGGAGGAAGCAGCCCCTTCTCTTGTGGAGACACTTGCTATCGAGTGGCCGTGCCGTCGGTCAGACTGATGGATTCGTCCCAGCTCAAACTCCATCTTTTTCCCTTTTTCTGGACTTTTTTAGCTGGATCAGTTCCCTGAACACAAAAGCCAGCACACAGAGAGTGGAGACAGGGACTGGGACAGAGAAGTGCAAGATGCCCCCAGCCCAACAGCACCAAGGACTCGGGGAGGTTTGTCTCTCCAAATCCAGGACACAGCGTGTGCACCACGAAATCAGCAGGGGGAGAGGAAGAGCCCATGGCCTTCTCTGCACTGCCTTGATGCCAGGGTGAATGACCATCCCAGGGTCTGTGAGAGAAACTTCAGGGAGACGAACTGTAAGAGGCAGCCTACCAACCCTTCCACACTTACAAAGAAGTTACCCCACTTCTGCTTTCAATATTTACATATTTTCTAAGCCCAGCACGTATTCCTGTGTTACCCCAGGAAAGGCAAAGCCTGGAAGCAGCTCAAGCTCCAGCCAACAGGAGCTTGTTCTGGTGTGACGACACCTGCAGCTCCAGACTTGCTGAGGATGTTTGGGAGGGGCAGAAGGCAGAGGTTCTGTGGAGTCAGGTGAGGCAGCAGGGAGCCCAGCCCAGCCCAGCCCTGCCATCCTGTTTGCCTGTGGGAATGCCGTGGTGCACGTTCTGGCAGTGCCTCCTAAAACACTTTAAGCTCCAATGCTCCATCCAACCACCCTGCAAGACGTGTTTTAGAACTGAAGAGAAGTTTCTGTGTGTCTCCTGAAAACTCCTTCTCCCACTTGACCTCCAGGCAGTGGGGGTAGGAAGCCTGTGAGCGTGGCCATCTGCCATCCTGCTGGGAGGCAGCTGCCTTTCAGCCCGCTCATCAGTGTGCGTGTCATCACATCACTCACTCGGCTTGCTGTGAGGAGGGATTTTTTTAGCAGTGGAGTTTAGTAATACAGGACACAGTTTTACAGGAAATGAGGCTTTACTTCCTGCTCATGGAGAATCATATCCCAATTGTCTGATTAATTCTGGAGGAATATGCTAACGAGTGCACATTCCATTGCAGGACACACATAACAACAAACTAGAACCCCTGAGAATACCTGGTATTTTGGCTGCTGTGCTCCATCTCAAACCCCCAGCAGGCTGGGTCCAACATCAGTGTTACCTTGCTCTCAGCATGGCTGTGCTGGTGGATGCCAGCACCACAGCTTCTCCTCCTCCACCCAGGAATTGCAGGTTTCCCTGTGCCACCTGGTGCAGTGCATGGGGCATTTGGCAAAGCTCTGCTGTGACTTGCACCTGGCTAAAATTCCAGCTCCCCAGGGAAGAATGACTCATTATCCCAAGTCAACAAAAACCCTTTCATGCAGAAATGAATGTCAATACCAAAGGTGGGTGAGAGATTAATGTAGTACTCAGAGGACACTGGGTTTCCCTGGGGACTTTGATTTCACCTCTGATGCTGTGGTTTGGCTCAGCACTGGAATTTATTCCCATTAAATATGTTCCTAATGAGACCACTGACCTCCTGGGAGAGTTGCATCAGTTTTCATTGCAGTTGTTCCAGCATCTGTTAGAGTTTCCATTAAAGAACTGGTTCATATGTGGCCCACTGGTCCCATTTCCTTCTTTTGGCTGGGTCTGGGACTGCTCCAGCCCCTAAACCTTTACCCGCTGCTGGCTGGGGAGATTTGCACAGGTAGGTCCACAACT
The DNA here is from genome assembly GCA_013400735.1 of Pomatostomus ruficeps. NCBI lineage: Eukaryota > Metazoa > Chordata > Aves > Passeriformes > Timaliidae > Pomatostomus > Pomatostomus ruficeps. Next base: position 429,945 of record VYZT01060117.1, on the reverse strand, counting down.
CAGTCCTGTTGTCCCTGTGAAATGCTGAGGTCCCCAGTGTGCCTCATAGAAGTAACCATGAAATAAAGATTAAACCAGTCCTGAAATGCCATTTCTCTGCCACGAACTTTGTGCCCAAAGCTGAGAGGTGAACATGGCTCTCCTACGCTGAGAAACAAAATAAACCCTGTGGTTTTCCTCATCTGTTTATGAGATTGAAACATAAGTCATGGCTTTGAGGTATGTATTGTAGGCTTTCTTCTTTAAACACATAAATATTCTATCAGTGAATATTCTATTTCAGCAGTCAGGCACGAGCTTACTCCAAAGGCTGTTGCAATTGTGAGTTGCTGCAATTTTGAGTTAAGCAGTCATTCAGATTGTGCAATTTCCTAGTGTTTGAGAATATCCCAACAGAGGAGAAACAACAAAAAACAAAAAATGTTGTATTTTCTTAATCAAATTGATACCAGTAGACTTAAATCCCTCTTGTTCTGAGCCAAGAATAAGGATTTTTTCCAAGTATTTTCACCTTGAAAAGGACAAAAAAGAAGATCTGCTTGTCTGGCAAAGTTTTTTGTCCCGCACCAACCACAACAGGGCACAAACATCTGGTGTGAAGGGAGAGGTCAGACCTGAAACCCAGCCAGAACCAACACAGAGTGTGAAAAGGAAATACATCTTCGCCATGTACTGCTTTGTCCACAGCAGTAAATTGCAAACGGGACTTTCCTATTGCCAAGAAAAGAAAAAACAAATGAAAACAAGAAAAATAAAGTAATGAAGGGGCTGCTAAAATCTGCCTTACTCAGTGTGTTAATGGCCAGGAGAATTGAACTACATCAGATATTCAAATGGAATATTCAGGATGAAATTAAACAAAAAATGTGAGAGAAAATACAACTAAGCTTCCACAGATCCATTTGGGGATCCCGGAGGACAGAAGTAGGAAACACCTATTTTACCACCCAGCAGGAGCAGCACGGAGTCCTTAAATCTGGGGCCTGCTACATCAAACCCTAATCCACTCTAACACCCCTAAATCAAACCCTAATCCACTTTAATACCCTGCCAGTTGTGCATGGCACTGCCCTTATCAGTGACTGGAGATAAATCCCACCCACACTCACACCCGTTCCCAGCAGAGCACAGCCCAGGGCCCGCATGGAGCACAGTGCAGGGAGATAAACAGGCAGCTCTGGGGTGTGTGGAGAGCAGCTCTGCCGAGAACGGCCTGGGGGTGCTGGAGGGGTGAGACTGGACATGAGAGGCCGGACGGGACCCGGCCATGTGTGCTGGCAGCCCCCAGAGCCAAAAATATCCTGGGCTGTACCCAAAGGAGCGAGGGCAGCAGGGGAGGGAGGGGATTCTGCCCCTCTGCTCCGATCTGGTGAAACCCCACCTGCAGGGCTGCATCCAGCTCTGGGCTCCCAGCACTGGGAGGACATGGAGCTGTTGGGTGCAGTCCAGAGGAGGCCACGGAGATGCTCACAAGGCTGAAGTACCTCTGCTCTGGAGACAGCGAGGGAGGGAGAGTGGGGTGCTCAGCCTGGAGGAGGCTTCAAGAAGACCTTAGAGCCCCTTCCAGTACCCAAAGAGGGCTCCCAAGAAAGATGGGGACCAACCTTTTATCAGGGCTTATGGGGACAGGACCAGGGGGAATGGTTTTAAACTGTAGGAAGGTCGATTTAGATTAGATATAAGGAAGGTTTTTTTATAACGAGGGTGAAGAAATTGGCACAGGTTGCCCAGAGAAGTGGTGGATGTCCCATCCCTGGAAACATTAAAGGCCAGGCTGGATGAGGTTTTGAGCAACCTGGTGTAGTGAAAGGTGTCCCAGCCCATGAAAAGTTCCTTCCAGCGCAAACCATCCGTGACTGATTGAGAGCAGGGGCAGCTTGGCCGGAGCCCCGGGAGCCGCGACATTCCCGGGCTGCAGCGGCTCCCGGTGCAGCTGGAAGCCGGCTGCTGCTGCCCCCGCGCGGCGGGACACACCCGGGAGAGACGGGAACCAAACGGCCCTGCTTCCCTTCCCTTCCCTTCCCTTCCCTTCCCTTCCCTTCCCTTCCCTTCCCTTCCCTTCCCTTCCCTTCCCTTCCCTTCCCTTCCCTTCCCTTCCCTTCCCTTCCCTTCCCTTCCCTTCCCTTCCCTTCCCTTCCCCTCTAAAAAAATGTATTTAGATCAAAAGGGCAAGAATAGTTTAATCTGATCAATTTTTTAAGTAGGAAATTCAGTATCATTGTGGCTGTGTCTTGCACAGCTTTCAGCATTCTGTAAACTACTAGAAATAAGGGAAATTTTCTCACCTGCAGACCCCTAAGGGATGTGACAAGTGTTCTCTCCCTGTCCAGTGCCAAACTCCTCCAAAAGCTGTTGTGTTTAAGCGGGTGTGTTATTTCTTCTTGAACTGAATGAACGCACACCCCACATGGAAGCTCATTTTACTATCAGATTTATAGGGCATCACTGGATATATAACCCCAAATCACTGCAGTTAAACAGCCTGTGAAATTCCTGCAAACATATGAGAGAACACATGACGACAAAATGGTGAGCACAGCTTTACCCTGGCATTTTTAATGCCTGCAGCAAGCGTTGGTTCCCCAGCAGTCGGTGCAGAGAGAGCTCCCTCTCCTGCTGAAAATCCTCTTTAGCCCCTGTCCACCTGTGGGAGATGTTCCACTGCCCAGCATTTCCAGGGATCAGGCCCATGGCAATGTGAGATGCCATAAATAAAAATATTTAAATGGACACAGATACACAGCGCTGATAATTTTGTTCATCCCCTGTATTATTTGCAAAAGAAAAGGTCATTTTTTGATTTCTTTTCCTACTGCAGCAAGATTATCCCTGTCAACAGGAATCATCCAGCATGCAAACAATTCATCTGAGAGCCTGTCACTTCAGTAAGAAAGCCAAAATACCCTGGAACAATCATGTCTGCCGCAGGGGATCAGCAATCTGACAGATGTAAGCAGGTGAGATGCTCCTGTCCGCAGGCAGGTGACCCCATGTGGTGCTGAGGCACCAGGCTTGCGCTGCGAACTGCAGCTGACACGGGGGGGATTTTCCAGGAGCATCCACGTCCAATCTCATCCAGAGCCTGCACTGTGTACAAATGTCTCCTATAAATAGGGTAAATGCTCATAATAGGTAGCAAAGTGAGTGGGATTTCAGAGCAGCTGGAGAAATAATTGAGCCTGCATGGAATGGCTGTGTTATACCAGGCTGCACCAGCAATTCCGACTGGCTATTTATACTCCTCTGAAGACTTTGCTATTTCCCATTTTTTTTTTCTTTTCATTTGACCTGATTTGTAATGAATAGACCTGGTTTTATAAAATGGAAGGTGTTGATGTATGGAACATTTTAAAAAGCTCTCTTTTCCAAGTGTGAGAAACCCCTCGAGCTTGCCAAAATGTGGCCATGGGTGTAAATCCTCCTTGATGAAGAGCAGGAGTTCAGAACAGCAACTCGGGGGTAGCAACAGAGCTGACTGTGACACAAGGTTTTCACTTCACAGGGACTTTAATAAGGAAAAAAAAAGAGCCAGTGACGGTAACTGAATCAAGCTGGAAGGAAAATTGGTTGATTTTTGGTATGAATCAGCAGCCCAAGAAGAGGATGCTCCAGGGCAGGAGCATCCAGGATGCAGCTCAACCCTCGGGGCTGTCTCTGCTGCAATGTACAGCAAAATACAGAGATTTGGGAGTCCTCAGGCAGGCCTGAATGCTCAGGGGGTGCAAACAGTGAGGGTCCCATTGCTGTAGAGCAGAGTGATCCCACCAGGGCTTCTGCTCATTTGAGCCTCATCCAAAAAATCTAAAGCTCTTGGTTCCCTCAAGGCCTCTGCCGCCCTCCTCTGTGACCGTAGCTGGCTTGCCCTCTGGGTAAATCCGTGCTGTAGGAAGTATTTTCCATGGATTTAGCAAATGGGTGAGCTGAGACAGGGGATGAAGTGTGTCATTTGGGGCAGAAGTGGAAAGGGAGGTTTGTCGTCCCACTCCTCCTTCATCGTGACCACCCACTCCATCTGTTGACGCTTCAGCACACGATGCCAACTCCAGCGTGACTCCGATTAGTCTGCAAAGTGCTGCGTGTTGATGTTGTGGTTTGATACTTGGAGAGCTCTGTGAAGATATTTAATTAGACAAAATTAATTCCTTTGAGAACAACCTTCTGGCATCACTTTGGAAAGTGCTAGGAAGCTTCTGTTGTTCTGACACTTGTTAAAAATTGGCATTAGCCATTTCCTAATTTACTTTTGAAAGAACAGTCAAGCCACATTGCTCCCCAGGTCGAATGGGAGCTGTGACTTGGCTGCCAGCAGCACTGTGAGAACATCAGGTGCCAGACCTCCTCACTAGAAGTCACTTCCCACAGCTGCTGTTGCCCTGAAAGGTTTCCCTTCTGCCTGAGTGGTCAAGTCCTTTGGCCTCTTTGCTCCTGTCCCTTTTTGCCACCGTCACGGTGATTGTGGGGTCTGATGATGACAAGACAGACTCGGTAGGAAGGGGGAGCACCAGTGGTGACCTTGCTGGCCAGCTCTGCCAGGTGACATCCCTTACAGCCACCTGATGGGGAGTGGGAGGTGAATGGGTGCCCCTCTCCCTGCCTGCCTTCTCCTGCAGTCACCCAGGGATACTGGAATTTCTTGTGGGACCATCTGCTGCTAATTCTGCAAACCTCCTACACACAAGGGTGCAGAAGGGCAAAGTCTTAATATGATTAACCTTGAGGAGCTGCAGAGGTCTGCGGCTGTACCTGGTTTGGGGCAGGAAAGGAAATGGCACAGGCTGGAAGTACTGTGCAAAACACCCACTTAAACCTGCAACAATCCCTGTGAGCCTCTTCCCTTTCACACTGCACCCATGAGGCTCTGGCTGCTTGGGCCCAGTTACATCTGGCTGCTTGGGCCCACCAGAGACCATTTCTTGGATATCCATTTTCTGTCCTAGCTTCCAGTCCCCTCCCCTTCTGCCTCTAGGCTTCCACATGGGTTTCTCAGCATCTTATCCATCAACGTCTGTGGGAAATAAAATTCTCATTTTGAGTGTTTGCTGTGGGTCTGTGTGCTTACACCAGGTCAGAACATTCCATGGCTGCCTTGAAGAAGTGAAGGGTGCAGCAGCACCAAAAGGGATGATGTTTAGCCCTCTCCTGGCATAGCCTGAGCAATGCAGCAGCACAAAGGGATGCACAGCGTGATGTCCATTATAGTCCCTCTCCTCACTTCCTTTAAATTGCCTCCTTAAAAAATCCACTCATATCACACTATAAAGGAAGAAGGAATCTATACTTAAACACTTAATTAGGGGATGTGTGCAGAGTGCTCTGCAAATGGGATGGTACCAGAGTGTGCTGCGCATTTGCCATTTAAATATAGCTGTATACACACCCTTGGCCTCCTGAACGGCTGAAACCCTCCTAGCAGGTGATCACAAGCCTTTCTATAATTGAAATGAACCTAACCCTGACAAAAACGTAGCAGCAGCTGCTGTGAAAGCTGTGGCTGCTCTCCAAGTATTTCTTACATTCCCCTGATCTGTATATTAAAGCGAGACTGATTGCCATGCTGCAGAATCCTGCCACAGTGTCTCTTACAAGAGAGCTGCTGTGGTTTAGATTTAAGGGCTTTGTTGTATTTTTCATAAGAATGCTTTTCCCTTGTGTGATGAATGTCACACAAGGATCTGAGCTGCTCAGATATTAATTACTTAGGGCCTGCAACAATACTCTAAAGTAAAAGGTAAATACAGCTATTGCCTCTCTTTCTCACACACACACTATAGTGATATGCAGGGGTGTTGCCTGTGTGGTGGGATGAAGCAGCAGAGCTGGTTTTGGAGGTAAAGTGAACTGCCAGCCCAGAGGATGTGTGCAGGATGCTGAGAGGAGACAGCAGCCAGCTGGAACATATGAGAAATGACTGTAGCTGCCCTCCTAATTTAACCTTCATGCCACAAATCTCTGCCTGAATCCCAATGTGCTGTGGAGGAGTGGGACAAGGAGCAGCTCTTTCTGTAATTCCTGATTTTTCACCGTCGTTGATTTTCCACTGTCTGCCTTGGCTCTCTTGAGTCCTTCCTCCTCTCCTGTCCTGGATCTCCCTGGGCTTTGCTGAGTGGGACCTGGCACTCACACAGCACAAGCAAAGAGCAACCATCAAACAACTTCTCTGGCAAGGAGGAATGTCAGGACCTCAGAGCTGAGCAAACCCACCAGCAAGGATCCAGGGAAAGCACAGCTCAGCGAGCGTGCACTGAGCTCCTGTTCCCTCGAAGCCACGGCAGCAGCAAGGGGGTCACAGCCCTTGATAAATCCTCCGAGCAAGAGCACAACCAGCAGAGTGAAGGTGCCTCACCGGGGAAGCACTTGACTGGGAGCAATTTCCCGGTGGATTCCGGGGTTCGCCGGTCCCTGCAGCGCTGGACTCGGGCTCCCCATCTGTTGTGCTATCGCTGCTTTATGGCTTCGACTCCCAGCACGGAAAACATTAACTCAGCCTTATTCAAACTGTTCCTTCGCCCCGAGCTAGCGAAGGCACACGCTCCCGTTCGCAGCGTGACTTCCCAGGCTGTTTGAAGGGCACGACAGAAGATGGTGCTGCCGAGCCAACATATTTTAACAAGAAAACTTCTGGAGCTGCTGGGTTTTTTTGACAGCTCCTGTTCCAAAATAATCTTTGTTTAAACTAAAGAGTTGTCAAGGAGATAAGTTTAAGCAGCACATGAGCTACAGAGAAACATCCCACAGCCAGATCAGGAACAGATGTGGTGAAATATTGATGGACCAGGGTCCCTAATTACATCTCCTACTGAGGAGCTGGCTTGAAATCTGGAGCTTTCCTGCTTTGTATGCGGCACCGTCGGGATGAAGCGATGGGATCCCTTGCCGAGCTACATGGGCAATTGGGCTGGGATGTCTGTGGCTAATGAACAGGCGTCAGCCTTGTGGGAGCTAATGAAATGTTCAGTACAAAACGTGTCACCTCCTGGTACCGTCTGTGCCTCGCTCCCGGAGTTTGATCCTCTTCCCTGCCGCTGCCTGGGCAGCCGTGCTCCCTGTTTACTGTCTCCTCCGTGTGAAACAACAGGAGCAGCAGAAAGAACAAAAAGCACCTTTGATCATCAAACTGGGAGAAATGGTGTGAAGCTCAGGCTGTGCACTTTTTTGGTTTTGGTGG
>VYZT01060117.1:408543-422725 GCA_013400735.1 Pomatostomus ruficeps | reverse complement strand
TTTTTTCTTTTTTTTTTTTTATTTTTTTTTATTATTATTATTAAGACTTCTATTACCCAAAAAAGGCAAATAATTTCCATCCATAGTGCTGGCTACATATTTTTAATAGGGAAACTTCAGCTCAATCTGAGAACAGATATAGGAAACTGGTTTATGTTTCACATCCAGGGTACCTTCATGGTCCACAGTTCACCTGCCAGGGAATTTCAGTGGTTTGGTGGAAAGAAACATCCCAAATTCAGATGCCTTTTCCAAATCCACTTTATTTGGCCGCTGTAAATAAAGTGGCTTCAAAAGGAGGGGCTGTCTCCCAGTATTTAATTTCTAACACACATGGCACTTGTAAATGCAACTGAGCACAGGGTGCTGAGCATCTAATGCACAGAGGGACCGTGTTCTGCTTTGTCCCTTCCAGGAACCCCAAGCTTGCTGAAGCCTGTGTGGCTGACAGAGCTGGGAATCAGAATTTGTGCTGCACCTCGGCACATCTCGATGCTGACAAATGAGGCCTGTCCTGATAATTCCTCTAGAAAAGGTGCCACACTCAGGCACACCCGTGGCAGCACAGATGATGATGGCCATCAACAGTCAGGAGCCTTCACTTCTGGCCTTTAGCTCCAATTTTCTGGGTGAGCTCAGAGGAGCCACTGTATCTTCTTGCTTTCTCTTCTCTGGCTCCAGAGCAAGAATAATATTTACCAGTTTTACAGGCCACACTAGAAAGATTAATTAGCTAATGCTTGTTGAGTACTTTGAAGACACAAAACAAGAAATGCATTTAAGGAGCTGCATTCAGCATGCCTGAAATCAATAGATATTTGGCAAAGACACAAGTGAAGGGATTCAGAGAGTATGCAAGCACACTTGGATACCCAGGTCCTGCTCCTGACCCACAGGGAGAGCACACACACCCACACAGGTACCCTGCATCCCCCTCCAAACATCCTCAGAGCTCCTGCAGGGGGCTGATGGATATGCTGGTACTGCCTTCTGCCACACAGATAAATCCTGAGGCAACAGCAGTTCTCCCAGACCAAGGAAGCGGCTCATCTGACCCTTCATGACCCGAAGCTGTCTGGGCTTGCAGAGGGTGGTGGATCACTCCAGGAGCCCAAGCCAGCTCATGGTTTTTCCCTGCCTCAAGCAGTTTTTCCTTTCCAGGCAGTGGATGCAGCATGGAGCAGTGGGCAAAGTTTGAGTAGGCACAACAGAAAGAGAGAGAAGAAGTGAATGTCTCAGGCTCCTGGGAAGCAGCTGGAGGATTAAGACTCATTTCCATTCAGTGCTAAAACCAAGATTCAAGGCAGTTTCAGAAGGTTGCCAATGAAGAAATGCACAGAGTAAGAGCAGTGAAATCCTCATGCATCTTTCTTCAATAAAGGCTTATATGCCATGCTCCTATATCCTCTATAAATCCAGACTCTGGCACTCTCGATATAGAATGGCCTGGAGTTGCCTCAGTTTCCCCATTCTGTCTCCAGAACAGCATTAATTGGGACGATCACAAGCTTTTACTTATTATCTTGTCCCAGCATTCCTGAACAGTACAGGAATGGGTGTATGCAGATCAAACACAGAGACACCAGGCTCAGGGACAGGCCCTTGAGCCTGGAATCCAAAACCACTTAACAGGAGCCTACATTTGTTAAATGAGACCATCAGTCTTCAGCTATTCCTAGAAAAGCTGAAAGGAGAGGAAAAGGCAGTGAATCTTTCAAAACCTGACAGCGTTAGAGGCCGTCTTTTCCTAAAGCTCCTGTGTTTCTCTCAGCGTTTTCTGTGCAGCAGGTCATTATGAATTGCTAATTACCAGAGCAGGCCAGGCGGGTCTGTCGCTGACCTGCTGTGTAAGCTGGGCAAAAAAATGGGTCTGTCCCCTCTGCACTGACTCCATGTAAAAAATGTGCTCTGAAGAGGCTTGAAGCTTAATATAGGTCTTGTTAAGTGTTCATAAAGGACAGTGAAACCCTTAGATTAAGAGGTACACCAGAGGAGAATGATAGCGTTATAAAACCTATTTCTACACATAACTCATATTTATATAGGGCCTTTCAATCTAACAGATCCCAAAGCTTTTTTTCAGCATATCACCCTGATATACTGTGTTCACTTCACCTACCAGTTCAAGGCAGTCTCCTCTGAAGTGAAATGTGGCAGCTGTTTAAAAGCCCCGAGCAGTAGTAAGTTTAATAATAGGAAGGCATTTATATGGTCTTACAAACTTCAAAGAGTTAATTCTCTGCCCCTTCAGGAGGCAGACAAGGTTTATTATTCCCATTTCACAAAGGCAATATAACAAGAGTGGACAAGAGTGGAGGAAATTTGCACTCCCACAGATTTATAAAGGAAAATTCTGTGCATGAGCCTGAAGTGCTTTTAATCCCATATAGAGAAAACATATCAACATATCTTATTAAAAAAAATCCTTTTCTAAAAATAATGATATGGAAAGAGCTCTGATCTGCATTCTAACACCTGCCACTTCTGGTGAAAAAAATACGTCCTCAAGCACGTGTTGACATAGAAACATCATGGTCCACAAATGCTTCTGTGCCATGAAACAAATTGGGCGCTCAGAATATACTGCCAAGAATCAGACAATCTGTTTTAAGAGGTCCCAAGAGTTACTAAAATCCTCTTGAAATACAGCAGGAGGGAAAGCTGCAGCAGCCCCAGTCCCAGAAGCAGGCTGGCATTGTTCTTCCACCACATGCGGCTCCACGGTTCTCCCCAGCTGGCCTGCATCACACGGCAATGGTGCTTCCAACGAGCAGGAAAAATTCCTTCTGTTATCCCCAGAGGTTCTGCAAGATGGTTCTGAACTTGGGAAAAGAAAGTTACAAAATTGCTTGGATTTAACCACTTATTCACTGGGAACTGGAGTCCTGTCCCCAGGTGATACCACCATTCTCATATAATTTCTTGAGTGCACTCTGATGCAGGATGAAGTAGGAGCTTAAAAGGAACATCTGATCCGTGGGGTCCCAAACACCCTTTCCCTCGGTAGCACAGAAGTCCCCAGCTTTCATTCCTCCTACTGTTTCCCAGCAAGGATTTGCCCTATTGCAACTTCCACTCTTATTTGCAGGCCAAAGTGTGAAACACCCTCTTTTAGACCCCTTTGATCCCTCGAAATCTGCTTATCTCCCCCAGACTGCATAGCCTGTGTCATAGTCCCTGCAGCCCCCCTGCAGCCCTGGGCAGCTTTCAATTGGGGCTACAAAGCCGTTTTCTGCTGCGCTGCCCAAACTCCGAACAAATGGGTCTGGAAAATCTTCCACCCTAAAAAACCAATCTCCTGCAGATGCCTTGAGTCACTCCTACAACCTGAGCAGTGCTGGGGGCTGGTGGAGGGTGAGCTGTGGTCTCTGTGTCTGGCAGGATCCAGGACAGGGAACTGGGAGAGATGAACTGACCCATGCCGAGCATCATCAATCCTCCAGCAAAGTGATTTCCACCACAGGAGCACATTTGCTACACGAATCACATCCCATCCATCACCCCAACTGTCGGGAGGTAACTCTGCCAGCCAGGGCCTGGCCTCTCTCTCCAAAAAGCCCCTGATGTGCTGTGCAGCAGCTTCCCCATGCAGGACGTGGATCAGTGCTCCCGCCTGACTCATTGTCCCCTTCCTCACTTCTCGGGAGCTGTGAGAGCTGCTCCCTTTCAACCTTCTGGCTTCATAGTCCGTGGATAACCCTGTGCCTCCACAGTCCCGCTGCAGCCTCTGCTGTGGAAGGGTGGCCAGGGATAAAAGGATAACTTTAGCACTGTTGGCACCATGCCGCAGGCAGGTCCTGTGCCCTCCATCACCTCCCTGGAGCTGTGCAGCTGAGGAAGCTGCTCTGAGAGCAACATGTTATGAAAAGCTGCTGCAGGACCCTACCAAACCACCTGGCCTGACTTCACAGCCTGGGGCTGACACTCCTTTAGGCACACAAATGAGGATGGAGGCCTGGTGCTCAGACATAAAGTGGGGGCCTCTCTGACACTGTGAAACTCAAACCCAAGAGCAAAATAATTTCCTACTGCTGTGGCACTGAGCTCACAGCACAGAGCTTCTCACCTTCACCGCCCTGGAAGTCAAACATGCCACCAATCCAGATGATGGCCCAGGGGAGGAATCTCCTTGACATATTTGATGCCTTATGAGGCAATGCAGATGCCATGGAGGAGATCCTGTGACTTTGCTTCCTTGGCAACCTCGATGCCAGGAACCCGAGCATGCCACTGGCTCTGTACAGCATCCAGCCACGTTCATCCAGTGCTCCAGCCCTGGAGAGGAAGCAGCCCAGCACTGCTGGTGGCCTTGGTGGTGACAGCAGCTCTGCATGGGTCCGTGCTCTCCCTGTTCCCCATGCTCTGCGATGGTCTAGCTCCGCAGGCAGCGCCGGCTTTGCTCTCAGCCCTGAGGAATGAGTGTTATGAAATGCGTTCTGCCGGCTCTGGCTGACGACGTCAGTTGATTTCTCAGGCTGACAGGGAGATTTGCAAGCTTAAGATGGCTTACAGGTCCTTATTTACAGCTCACAAGATGAAGCCCAGACCTAGACATCCATATATTTGTGCTCAGAGGTTGAGCAAGTAAAGGAAATGTTTAAATAGCTCTCCCTCATCTTGATTCCCTGCTGTGGAATGAATATCCATCACAGGAACAAGTGTGAGGATGGAGCTGCTCATCTCTCCCTCACTGATGGCTCTGGGGAATCCCTGAATCCAGCTCTTGGTGGGTGAGTCGCTGTCCCTGCCATGGAGAAAGGCATGGCACGGCCCTGGTTGGCTGAAATGAAGGGACAGAGCAAAGCCTAGGTCATTCCAGCCACAATTTATGGGGTGAGACAGTGGAGCACAGGCATAGGATCCTCCAAGTCTTCAAGTGGTGTTAAGTCAGCAGAACTGTCCCCACCTGAGAAGTAGGATTTTTCCATTAAATAAATCCTGCAGCTCTTTCTTTCTTTTTTCCCCCCTTCCTTCTTTAACTCTGAAAGAATCCCATTTAATCTGTTGGGAGCTTTTCCTGAACAAAAATCCCCACCAGGCTTGACCCTGACCTTTGCAAATGGAAATATGATGTAGTGAGAATTGAGAGCTGAGAGTCAACTGGCATCTTTGCTTTTGCTGCTGAAATAGAGCAGGTCGTTTCACATTTCTATTATGAGCCTCAGATAATGGGGAAGAAAATTAGGTAATTCCATTTTTTGGATTAGTTGGTTTTCTTGTCAGCTGGGAGATGGGATCTGATGTATGTGGAGAATGACTGGAGGCACAGGATGAACAGAACAGCTGGTCACAGATATTGTTTGGGATTCTATTTCTGCATGACCTGCTCCAGAGATATCAAAAGAGATTGTGGCTGTCTCTCCTGACATTTATACCTGTTTTCCAATGCTGACTTCAAAGCAGTTGCTCTGCATTTGCCCACATTTGAGCAAGTTGAGAATCTGGACCCTTGCTTAAAGATAATCTTGAAACTTACCTAAGCTTTGAAATGATTGAAAATGAGTTATGTAGAGAGACATGAAAATTAAAGTACATCAGGGAACCCACAGGCAATAGCAAGATGTGCAGGACAGGGAGCCTTGCCAGAGCTGACAGGTATTTGTTTATGGGGAGAATTAGAAGACCCAGTTCAAAGTCTGCAAATTACTCCATGAAAGCAAGGCCTCCTCATCACAGAGGCTGAATTCTACATGCAGGTACATGTGAAAAGAAGAGTTTGTAGAATCAAGAGCAGTGTTAGTAAAAAAAAAAAGGAAAAAAACCCCAAAGATCACTGCATGAAACATCAATAAGCACAGCAAGAAACAACAGGATACCAGGCAATCTTTAATCTGAAGAGAAAAAAAGACTCAAACCCAACGTATAGAAAGCAAAGCCTGATTAAATTTAACAATTAGTATTTTAAAACAACAACAAAAAAGCAATATGTGTGATTCATGAAGCAAAGTGTTTGATTTTTCATCTCATGGGGTCTTCAACTCTGGACATTCTGGAAGAGATGCTTTAGTGGTACCTTAGCAAGCTCACCCGAGGATTGAAAGGAGCAGATTTGATGTTCTCATGCTTCTTTCTGATCTTAAAAATCTGTGAGCCTTTTTGGATTTGGTAAAGCTCTTGATAACATATCACAAAATTTAGCTCTTTGGATGATCTGAATGCAATAATCCATGGACCAAATAACAGTGGAGTGGCTGCAGACAAAGAGGAATATAGAACAGGGAGTGATTCTGTCACAGAATTATGTTTATTAGAGCATCACAGAGATCAGGTCTTTGGTCTTTACTGACATTTTTATTGATGACTCTAAGGAAGGATTAAACAAAAGGATGACAGGCATTCACACAGCGACATGAAGCTGAAAGGGATCACAAACACCAGCGTAAGCTGAAAGATAATGCAAAAGAATCTGGATAGACTAGAAACTCAGGGTGAAAATCCCCAGTGCAGTGAATCTGAGAGCTGGGCAGATTGAAAGTTTCATCTTTGCTCATGCCTATGGGCTCTAAAGGCAATGCTCATTAGGATCATGGCATGGGGTGAAAAGCCTGAGAAGTGCAGTGTGTGGGGAGATGCTCATGTGAAGTCCTAGAGATGTGATACAGAGAGCCAGAAGGAAAACAACAGAGTCCTTTAGCATTTCTGGCAGGCAGGTCATTTAATAAACATGTCTACCAAGAATCTTCTCTAATAAAACTTGATGTATCATTTCCCTTCACTGAGCTGGTGTCATGTCTGCAAACTGCACATGGCTTTGTGTCCTCCATGCATTCATTTCCATCCAAATGCCCAGGTAGAGCCGCTATTAGCAACCTCTGTTGACGAGAGCGGATTATTCAGGGAAGTGGGACTAACTCTCGCTTATTTCCTTGAAATCTACACTTGCTCCTCTGCTGGCAGATGATAATCCAGAGGTGAAAAAGTCTGCTGCCTTTCCTTTGGTTTAGCTGTTCAGGGTTGCATTTAAGGAGAGGTTCTAGAGATTCCAAAAAATCTTTGGAATCTGCTGCGGCATGCTGGCAGGCTTGAGTTCCCTTAACCCATCTCCCAGCACCTCTTGGTTGGAAGAGAAGGGGACTATGACAGGGAGAGGACTCCTGAGGACACTCTCAACTGCAAATGCATCATTGGTCTGTAAGCCCTGGGAAAACTGGGCAAATTTAGCCAGTGAGAGCAGCTCCTCTGTGCGGGTTTCCCTGCCATGCTGTGGCATCCCTCCCTTCAGGAAACTGTGCCAGCAGCCAGGAGAGCACATTCTGGAGGAGAGGTAGGATGAGCAGTGCAGCCAGGGAACTGGGACAAGAGAACCTGATGTCAGATGGCTCCAGAGCACCCAGTGCTAGAGGCTTTGGAGTAGGTGGGAGCAGAGGAATGACGTTTGCCTGTAGGTTCACACCATCCTGCCTGGCATTAACTAAAGCCCAGATGCCCATGTAGCCCCTGTCTGCACGATTTCACTGTTCTGTGACCTGCAGGCCCTTCCCACTCTGCCACTGAGTGAAGCTGATACGAATCCATGCTCAGAGCATCCTGTGCCATCACTCCATCCTCCCCTGGCTGGCGCTGCTGTCCAGCGTGGCTTTATCTCTCTGTGAAATAAAGGTCATTTTGGTGTTGTGCAGGTAGCAAAGGCTTTGAAGAGAGGCTTTGAAGTACACTATAGAAGTAGACATTATTACCCACTGCCCAGGGATTTGGAGAATGTTTAGTCTGATTAAAAAGGCTCTGCATTCTGCTGGCAGGAAGCATGACATAAAGTGGAAAATTTTTCTGAGCTGAATTCAAATGAGTTGATTTTTCTATCAGCCCTTCTCCTAGAGAATGGGCACGTGGTTCCCTGCACTGGGTGAGGCTTCATGCTCTAACAAGGTTCACTCTACCAGTAAGGATTTGAATTTAGGACTGAAATTTTAAAGGGCTTGATTTGAAATTAAGTTTATGGTACACTGGAAGACAGTAAGTACATCTGGCTCAGGAGAAGTGCTCATAGGGTTTTTGGTGCTCAGGATTTAGAGGCATGGCAGATTTCACAGGGACAGGAGTTGGAGTAGGGACTAAATTAGCAACTCTTCATAGCTAGAACCTCAGTGCATCCTTAGAGAGGATTATACATTCTGTTTGGCTCCAAATAGTGCTATCAGACTCCAACTTCATAAACACCACATTCTTTCACAGGTGTTTGGGTTGGGGAAAGAAAATTGGGAGAAACAGGATAGGCTTATGGACTAGACATCTTTCATCTGAACTGCAGTAAACCTATTAGCATCCCACAGGTGAGGAAGGGTTTGTGGCACGCTGCTGATAACAGCACTGACAGCAGAGGTTTAGTGCCAGGCAAATTCTTCACAGCCAACCTCATCTGAAGTGCTGCTTCCAAAAACCATCAGCTGTATTTGGGGCGATGCTGAAAATATTTTAAATGGCGTTTCAGGAAGCAAAAACAAGAGATGGGTAAAAATTGCAGCTCACAAAGGCTGGATTAAGTGACAATTTGTGTGGTAGGAAGCGACATTTATTTAGTTGGTTTGAAGGGAAACAAATATATTTTACACCCACTTCTCTTGTGTCAAAATTTAGTTGAAAAAAACAGGTTTGCTACTGGAGAGCCATCAAGACATTTTCCCTTTCTGCTTTGCTTTTTAAATGGAGTGAAAAGTAGGTGTGAGGTTTTCTCACAGTGATGAGATACCTGAATCTTTTGAGCAGCTCGATTCCTACCTCAGGTGTCTTTCTGATATTTGAATTAAATAGGTAACAAGCATCAGTGAATTTTTAGCAATTTAAGAAATAATCCTTCCTTTCCCGATTGCCTATCTTTTATCTTTAGGCATCAGATCTAGTAAGGTCATAATCCCACTACTTCTTCACTCATCCACAGAGACCCTCCAGCACACAAAGATAAGGCTTCATGATGCTAGTAAAACCAGAAAAATCCTTCTCTGGAAATTACAACAAAAACAACCAAACAAAAACTCCATTAACAAACCACAGGGTTCAGCCCTTCTGGAAAGCTGCAAACGGCAGTGAGAGCTCACGGATTTCCTGCTGCCAGCACACCTTTTGGGATGCCCTCCCCCTGATATCCATCTCGTCTCGAAACAGTTTTAGATCTGGTTCACCCCGGGGATTTGGAAGCCTGGCTGCAGATGTTAACAGATGTTTCCCTACTTCCCCCAGAGAGTGGGTGCCACTTGCACATCTATAATCCCCTATGAGCTGATCCCTGTAACGAGATGCCACAAGGATTTAATCTCACAGTTTCCAGGGGAGCTGCTTCACACAGAGAATTATTCCAGGCAACTCAAGATCACTGTCATTCCAGGGAGCGGGCCGGTGCTGGGATGTCAGTTACAGGCACGGCTCAGTTAAACCACAATTACAGTCTGCTGCTGCTGAAAGGGGGATGCGTCGGAGAGCCGGGAGGCAGATTGCCTCATCCCTGCTCCCTGCTCTGTTCCTGGGAGCTGCAAACAGCTGTTTGGCGAGGTGTGTGCATCCCAAAAACTCGCTTTTCTGTAGCCCTTTGGGTGGTCCATGATTGACAGAAGAGCACCCAGGGGCAGCAGCTCCAAACCGCAGGCACGGTGTGGGGCAGGCAGAGTGCATCGCCTCTGCAGAGGCACTGCCAGCGTGAGGTGCTCCACATGGGAGGAACAGTGAGTGACAGGGCACCTCTGGGCCCTTCAGCCCTTCTGGAGGCCAGCTGCACGCTCCGGAGGGATGTCTGCTGGTGAGGGCTGAACAGACACCCCAGCGGCTCTCACAGCAGCAATGACCATGGTGTGTTAGAGCGGCATCCTGCAAGGGCTCAGGTGGGTTCCTGCTGCTTCTGCCTGTGCAGGACTTCTAAGACATGGGTAAGCAGGTACTGATGGACAAGAAACACTATCACAGCACAGATATTTCCCCTTTCAGCTGGTCTGACTAATTTTCCTGCAATGACAAAATAAGGGCCATGTCTGACGATGGTTCAGCTGGACTCGGAGATAGAGGTTAAATCCAATTCTGTTTATTTCATATCCTGGTCACTTGCAATTCTGGATGGAGTCCTGCTACTTGGCAATCACTTTAACATCATCAATGAACCTCTAAAGCCATCTGAGGCTGCAAGATTAGCCCCTACCACCCCGATGAGTTTATTTCATGCAGCTGAAATGAAGAAAACCAGTCTAAGGACAGCATCTGCAAATTATCTTAAAAAAAAGAAAAAAAAAGAAAAAAAAGCTTGAATTATTTGTCAGCTTCCTTCAGGTTGCACTTCAACAGGCCAGCCAAGACAGACTGCATGAATAGTCAGTGAAGCAGTGGGAGGCAAAGCCATAATCGGCTTTTGTGTTCTTTGATTATTGTTATCCAAACTAAACAAAGATTTGTGGTTTACTGCTGTCCTTCCTTTCCCTGGTTTTTTTAGATTAACTGCTGCATTGCAATGCTGTGTGTATTAGCGGTATTGTAGAACCTGCTCAAGAGATAATCTCTGCACCCCAGCTTAATGACTGCACCAACCTCGTTTAAAAGGAATCTGCTGCTTATCATAGACTTAAATTACAAGCCTTTTGCAGCTGTAACACTGGCTTTTAATGTCTGCAAAAAGCCATAAATGCTTTAGAGGGTTATAGGAATAACAGGCTAATGTAATGTGCTAACTAGGAATGTGCAAAGACTTGTCCAAGTATATCTGAAGGTCCTGCTTGCTCTACACCACTGGTCTTTAATTAGCAATAGGACATCTTCGCAGCCCTTGGACCACTGGTGATAGATGAGGCGTTGCAGTTTTACTGCACTGCTGGTTGAGGTTATCTATTGATAGTCACTGGAAGAATGATTAAATCTTGCAATTACCCTGTGCTCTCTTGTCTGACATCCAAGCTCAAACACCCTCTGATGGAGAGGTGATTGCTCCTTGAATTTATATCTCTGCTAGTAGCCTGGCTTTTTGGTTTTGAGATGTCAGAGGTGTGCTCATGGAGCACTGATATCTTTCCAGTTCCATTTTATTTCCTTCCTTACTGGACCCTGCTCTTTTCCAGAAGGTGTATTACTTCTGCAGCAAATCCTTGGGAATGTAGTCTGCCTCATTTTGTACACATTTCATTTCTCTCACAGAAACACTTATTTATTCCTGCAAATCCAGCCTGCCTAAATCTGATGACTGAGCCAGCTTCAGATCCTTTGCTTATTTCTTCTCTGCACAATTTCTTGCAAATTTTTCCCTATTCTGAGAGCTAAAAATACATCTGGGTGCTGCCTGGAGGCCATCTGAGAGCACAAAGGAAGGGGCAGCCCAAGCTTCATATGCATTGCTAAGCAGTGTATGAAGAGCCTTCCCCACAAACAGGGTTGCTCCTGTAACAGACATCCATAAATACAGAAATCTGCCATTCCCAGAAGCAATTGCATACAGAAACATGCTCGCTCCTTCTATTTAGCCAGCACAGGCTCTTCTACAGAAAGTGCAATTGCTACCGAGAGCTCCAACGTGTAATGACACCGAACAGGTGTAAACGGGAAGAAAACGCGGCAGGGAGAAAAGTGACACCAACTCCCACCACTGCAACCTGCAGAGCCTTCTCCTCCAGGAGTGTATTTGTGTCACGAATGAAACAGAAGCTCCATCGGAGGGGAAACCAAATACTTTCTGCATTTTTCACTGACTGAATTTCCTCTCGACTTCTCAAAGTTGTGTTCTTCTACCAAAGCTCTCGGGAGCGCTGGCTTTCACAGCCGCTACTGCTACGGGGGAGATGAAACCAAGATGCAGCTTCCTTGTTATCCAAGTGGGACCCTTTGTCCTATATACACGGAAAACATTACTTACTAGGTAAAATCTAAACCCCACAAGTTAGTTCAGATCCGCAAAAGGTGACTGTTCATATAAAATGTTTATTATAGAAGGGCTGGTAAACTCCCCTTGCTCTCATTTATTACTGCCGTGTTCAGAACAAACCACATGATGTCATTGAAGAACAGAGTTGCGAAATCCCACATTCCAGACCAGGACCCAGGAATGATTCCCAAATTAGGCAAATGACATGTGAAATATCAGTAAAGCATCTGAGGAGAAAAAAAAATAAACCTACAAAAAAAGCCAAACCGAACCAAACCAAGAAATCCTGAAGCCACTTGAAACAAATTATGCTCTCTAAAACTGTCATGTTAATGGCTCTTCACCTTCAATATATTCACTCAAACTGCAGGAGGTGGTTCTTGTTTTGGAAGTCCTTTACACGTCTTCCCTCATCCTATGGGGAAGCACTGCTCTGCCAGAGGGATCTGCCAGAGGCAGGGTAGCAGCTGGCAAACATCTCAGAACAGGCAGGGCCAGCAACAGGGTCAGTGTTTACAAATAATAACTCATGTGAGCAGCGCTCACACCAGTGCTTGGGAAATAGCCCACAATACCAATCTGACCTCCTGCCCACATGGAATTTTTACTGATTTATTTATTTTACTTTTTCTGAACAGAAATAAACCGAGGCCCCATGTCGGAAACTGGGAAACAGCACAAAAGTCAGCAGTGAAATAAAGCCGGAACAATGCCCAATTCAGGCAGTCTACAGGGCCTTCTGCACAGTGTCCACGTCAAAACTTCCCCATCCCAAAGAACCTCCCACAAAACACACAGGATGCTTTTATTACCAAGTGGGTGGCATTCGATAGAGCATCCCAATTGGCCAGGGAGGCCAATGAAGCAGGCACTATTTCAGTGCCACCTCTCCAGTGGGACTCTGCCCTCAGGAATACACCTCTGTCATCTCCTGCACACCTCAGTCATGCATATGATATAGATTATACCCTGCCATGCCAGCCCTGAACTACAGAGTTTAATAGGATGGAAATCAGCTTTCCCATTTCACGTAATTTCAGTGCCAATGTGCCCCTCTTCCCACACACATTTATTCAGCAGCGATGAAGCTCATGCTAATACTGAACATGGAAAGCAGAAGTGAGTTGTGTTTGGCAGCATTGTGGCACAAGCGCTTTGCTCCCTCTTTTACTCCTCACCTCTAGCACTGTGTGCAGTTTTGGGTGCTACAATATAAAAGAAAGATATAAAGCTATTAGAGAGTGTTCAAAGGAGGGCTATGAAGGTGATGGAGGATCTAGAGGAGGGTGGTTGGTCACTGGAACAGGGCAGCGGTCACAGCACCGAGCCTGAGAGAGTTCAAGAAGCGTTTGGACAATGCTCTCCGGCACAGGGAGGGATTTTGGGGGCTGTCCCCTGCAGGGCCAGGAGCTGGATGATCCTTGTGGTTCCCTTCCAGGCCAGGATGTTCCATGATTCCTATAAGTCTATGATTTATGCTCCCTGACTGGCTTGGCTGATGGCACCACTCACATGCTCAGTGCCCCAGGATGGTTTGCAGAACCACAGCTGTGATTTCCATGCATCTTACATTTTTAAAGATGTGAAGCATCTGTAAATATATTACCCTGGAAGCAGAGCCCTGGTGATCAGTGGAAAGGCAAAAAGACATAAATCTGATGTAGGAATTGTTGATGTAGCAGCTGGGCTGTGCTGACCCAGCAGCTCCGGTGGTCTGTGCTCTGTTTGATGGCAGCGTGAACCCCGTGATTGTTTTGCAGCCGGGCCGGATTTGCGTATTGTAATTAAAAGTAGCCACAGAATCACAGAAACAGAGAGTTGTGTGGAGGGGACCTGCTATGATCATCGAAGTCCAACTTCAGTGATTATCCTGGCCCTGCAGAGGACACCCCAACCATCCCACAGTGTGCCTGAGACTGTTCAAATGCTGCTTGAGCTCTGTCACTTTGGAGCTGTGACCACTGCCCTGGGGAGCCTGTTCCAGTGCTCAGCACCCTCTGGGTGAAGAACCTTTCCCTAATATCCATCCTAAGCGTCCCCTGATCCGGCTTCAGCCGTTCCCCGGGTCCTGTCGCTGGTAACAGAGAGCAGCATCGGAGCTGCCCCTCCCGAGAAGCTGCAGCCCGCGGTGAGCTCTGCCTTCGCTCTTCTCCAGGCTGAACAACCAAGTGCCCTCTCGTACGGCCCCTGCAGACCCTTCCCCACCATCGCAGCTCCCTTGGGATCCCCTCTAACACGAGCTGGCCGTGCTGAGCGAGGGAGCAGGGCCGGCCCCGGCAGCGGCGGGGCCGCGGGAAGCTCCGGGGGCGGAGGCTGCGGAAGCCCCGGTCCCGGTCCCGGCTGTGCCCGGCCGCGGGG
>VYZT01060117.1:338852-408360 GCA_013400735.1 Pomatostomus ruficeps | reverse complement strand
GCAACCACAGCGGGGCCCGGCTCAGCCCCGTGCCCGCGATGCTCCGCGACCTCTCCGCGCTCAAAGCCGCCGTCATCGGGGCCTGCGCGCTCACGGCCGCGCTCATCGCCTGCCTCCTGCTCCGCGTCTTCAGGTGGGGACCGCCTGCGGCAGCCGGGACCGGCGGGCAGGGGGGCACCCGCCATCGGGGGCACCGGCCGAGGGGCCGGACGGGGGAGCCCCTCCTGTTTTATTATGTTATTATTTATATATGTAATATGTATCTTATATATAATCATGTATTATGTAATAACAGCGTGACCTGCCCGCTGATGATGTGTTCAAAGCCCGGCCTCAAGCACGTCGTGCGGGGCTGCTGGCCTGGCAAACCCGCGCCTGCCTCCGCTCCTGCGGGAAATCGGGGCAGGAGCTGGGCTCTCCCAGTGGGGTTTTCCAGCGTGGGACACACCCGCTGCGTGGGGCCACGGCGGGCGCTGGGGTGGGCACGGAGCGAAACGCGTGGAACTCCGTTTATTTGGGAATACGTGGGGTTAGTGGCGGTGGCGGGCCACTGGGATGGGTGCCCAGGGAGCCATGGGGTGCCTGGCCATGGGGACACACAAAGCCCAGCCGGAGATCCGGGCCCAGATGGCGAAGTGTCACAGCTCAGTGCCCGGCTGCCGGAAAGCGCCGGGAGCCGGGAACAGCTGGCGCTGGGCGGGAGGAGGCGAAGCCTTGGCACAGGTGACAGGAGCAGTTAAACGAGTGGAGTTGGCAAATTCTTCCTTGTTCTGTCTTCAAGCAGCTCCTTTGTGCATGGCCGAATGCTGTGCTTCTCCTACTTTGAGCTAATTCCATGCAGGAAGGGCAGCGTTCACAACAGTAGTATTCCAAAGTGTGGTCTATAAACCGAAATGATCAGGGCTGATACTTTCTGAAGAAATTGGCATTTAACTGTATTCTACTTAAGTGTGTGCAGCAGCTGGCAAAGGCAATGCAAATAAATGTGCTCATAAAGTGAGGTGGTTTGGGAGAGCCCAATAAAGTATTGAAGAGATTTTTTTTTTTTAAATCAATATATCCGCTTTGCAGCTGTACAGAGTTGTCACGGACGTACGGCAGAATCGGTAGAGGTTATATGAGCTAGAATTAGGAAGTCTATAACTAAGGCTTTTCATTCTGCACTAAGTTTCTACTCCTAGTTCTGTGTGATCTTTGAGAGTTTATTTTCTTTGCCACAGTTTCTCCTGAGTATAAAGCAAGATCTTGTGTCAAGGAGACCTGGCTGAATATTTGTAGCCAAAGAAGGCAAACTGATAACCTTTAAAGGCCTTCCCTATACCATTATCAACAAAACCGGGCCCAGGTTAAAGTCACCTTGGGAAAGATGGATTAATTCTCCCATGCCAAAGTCGTCATTATGCAGCTGATCAGAGTTAATGCAGCATTAAAGATATGTTAAAATAAACACCCTCTGAGATGTCTTGTATATCTTTTGCGGAACCTGCTGGGGAAGTGGAAAATGAAGCTATTGGCTTCTGAGTATATTTCTTTATCTGACAGAGCTCTTGTTTGTAAACAGTTATCCCAGCTGCAAACGAGACAAGAATACCAACAGGTATGTTTGTACAGTGTCACACTTGTAGCTGACAACACAGATCAGAGGAGATTCTGTTGCAGAAGAGATAAGGGATTTACCGTCAATAAATGTAAAGCTTTTCTCCATCAGAATAAGAGCTTTGTTCACACTTAGTCAAAAACATTGCGATTTTTCTTCTGAAGAGTCATGGATTCCTATTAAAGAGATTTGCTGAAATCAAATCTTTGATTAAACCTTCACTGTGAAATTGTTCTGGGTTGCTGGAAGTAAATTATCCTTTTATATATGGGTTGTACAGATGAAGTAAACCAGTGAGCAGCCAGATACTCGTCACAGGCATTGGATTAGTATTTTATACATTTTATTTTTTTTATACATCTCATTTTAACATATTTTTCTGTTTATATTATTTTCCTTTTTTGTTTGAGCAGGAATAGATACATTTCTCCAGCTTTCAGCTCCGTTCTTAAGGCAACACTCAGAGATTCCTCTTCATTCCTTTTGGAAGTGTTATGCTCTCAATTCATCTCATGGTCCTGTGGTTCAGAATGTGGTATCACCCAAAGTGCTCTGAATTTCCTTTCTCTCTGTGGCTATTGGAGTCTATGAAGGCCAGCCAAGACTTTGCCATTTGTCTGCATGTGGCAAGGTCTAATTTGCTATAGTATTTATTTATTTATTCTTTTTTTTTGCAAACTCAGTTCTGGGTTTGCTTTCTTTCCTATACCCATGGGCTCTGCATGCTCCCAACCCAAAACCATTTCCACAACGAACCAAATTCCATGTTATTCTCAATCAAATAGTTGGGTAGTTTGCATTACCAAGAAACACAGTGTCTTGCAACAGATTGTGTGTGGCTAAATTCACTCTTTGATCTGTGTTTTGGATTTTGCCTTTTTACCTCCATGTTCTGCCCAGTTTCTCTCTCTTGGTGCAGCTTGGTTCATTCCATTGCATTGCAATTCTTGGGATCAGCTCACAGGAAACAGAGTTTCTCAGATGTGGCCAACTGTGCTGGTAGACCATGTGCCTTCTAGGGAAACTGGATGAGTTACTTTTGCCCCAGTGGGCCAGCTGAGAGCAACCCAAAGCTTTCGTTGCAGAAAGCTCTGTTGTAGAGATGTTTGCTTCATGTCTTGACATGCCCTTGAACAAACAGAATCCAGGCTGGAAAGGCTGCTGTACATCTAGATTTTTAGAGAGAAGCTACCTGCTTATTTTTATCTCATTGCTTTGTTACACTGCTCCTTGTTCAATTTTGATTCCTTCCTCAAATACTTCTTTAAACTTAGTTTTCCAGTAATAGCAAAATTGGTACAACTGACTGAGGTTGAGAAGTTCAAGCACATGATCATAGGATACAAGACCCTTTGTTCTATGAGCTGGACAATTGCTCTGGGCCATCCAAGGCTTAACCCCAGAGAGTTTTACTGATTTAAAATTAATTGTATTATAACCAGTTAGAGTACTCCAGCAAAGTCAAGACTTCTGCCAGCAATAGGAAAAAAAAACTCAGATTAAATTACATTAAATGGAAAAGAGAAAATGCAAAATCAACCAAACATCCAATCCCAAAACATGTATTTGTGACTTATGTTGAAAGCCATGGGCAGGCAGCAGCATTGATTGTGGAATCACAGAATCACAGAATCACAGCTGGGGTTGGAAGGGACCTCATTTCAAACCCTCTATGTGGGCAGGGACACCTTCCAGTAGCCCAGGTTGCTCCAAGCCCCATCCAACCTGGCCTTGAACACTTCCAGGGATGGGGCAGCCACAGATTTTCTTAGCAACTTGTGCCAGGGCCTCACCACCACCCTCACAGTAATGAATTTCTTCCTAATATCTAATTTAAACCTGCTGTCTTTTAGTTGGAAGCCATTC
This sequence comes from Pomatostomus ruficeps, assembly GCA_013400735.1. Classification (NCBI taxonomy): domain Eukaryota; kingdom Metazoa; phylum Chordata; class Aves; order Passeriformes; family Timaliidae; genus Pomatostomus; species Pomatostomus ruficeps. The sequence goes on along the minus strand of VYZT01060117.1, from coordinate 404,897 downwards.
ATCCTTGTCCTATCGCTATGTGCCCCATGTCCAGAAAACACATGAGGACTTGGCTTAGTGCTTCAACTTTGCTGTAAAAAGCCATCCAGGGAGCAGAGATACCCAGAGAGATCAACAGTAATGAAATATTGCTGATCTAATTCATCAGCCGGTAGGAAGCCTGGAGTTTCCTGAGGTTTATCATTCCATAATTTTTTTTTTAAACTGCCAAGGGAGTCCATTAACAGGAAATAAACTGGTCCTAGTTCCATTCCGGATATAACATTGCTGCAGTTCTAGGAGGGACTGGCTTAATCAGACTTCCAGCAAGCACCCTACTAAGAAGGGCTGAGGGGTTTTTTTGAGGTTTTTTTTCCGGGGAATAATCCCCTCCCTCAACATCTCTTAGCAGGAGGTAAGAAATGCAGAGACCTCTCTCTCTGGGTCAGGCAAAGAATAATCTTTGAATGTCAGGGTTGTGGACTAAAATAGATTAGAGGCGTAAATAATACAATGAACCAGTGAGTTGATTCGAGCACTTACCCCACCACATGATGCCTCAGAAAGGAGGATGAAGTGCTGCATATGACTGGTGCTTGATCAAAATAGCCCCCGGTCAAAATACAGACACAAAGTCAGCGTTCTGCTCACTGTGCCTTGTCCTTCCCTGCGGTCTGGGGAGGGGTGTACGTTCAGACGGACCAGGCAGACCCTGGTGTGGTGTGTGCTGCGTCCAATGAAAGGTCAATATCCCTGCCTGCAGTTAACCTGGGTTTTCTTTCCTCCTCATAATTCTGGGCAAGACCTGTAGCATTCCCTCCTGATTACAGGGGGTGGCTGAATCAGCAGAAGCAACAGGATTATTTTAAGTGGAAGATGGTTTTCTGTGCTAAACTGCCCAGAACCACTTCTACCCTGGCCAAACCACTTGGGGAGTGCATTCTCATTGTGCAAGGGCCACACTGACCACAGCTTCCAGCACGCTTCTTGTTTGCTTTTAAAAAGCCCCCACAAAATGAACGTGGCTGGAAAGGAGATGCTCTGTTTGCCCACGAGGTCTAACGTGTCCTGATCCTGTCCAGGAGGTCTCCAAAGTTCAGGAAACATTTGTATTCTGTAGGTCCTGCCCTGTGCTGCTCTGCTGACTCTGCTGCCTGGTCCCACCTGCTGAATAAAGTGCTTTTCCTTTTTATGCTGTCATTGCTGATGGTTACAGGGATCCCACTGAGGTTCAGGAGTTTTAATGTGAAGCAGTTTCCTGACAGGCAGCCTTACTCTGTGTGTGTGTAGGGAAACTCCCAAGGCTTTCCTGCAAAGTTAGCTCGGGTAATTCTGCTGGTATTTATGAAGCCTGGGGGAGTTGTTCAAATGAGCAAATGAGAAAACAGACCACTGCAAAGCAGATTAATGACAAATTAGCTAGATAATCTGGGGTGAAATGGATTGAGAAAGGGGTGGCAAGGAAAAACCTTTTTGCCTTATCAGTGGCAAACAACTGGTTTTAGCAGCTTAGCCAAAAACCAGCAGCAAAATGAGCTTCCTGCCTATCCTAGATGAGCACCATCATTAAGTGAGGTTGTGGGGATTAATAGGTCACTGTACAGTGAGTTCTGCTCCAAGTTCTCTTGAAAGTGTAGCCCAAGTAGACTAATTAATGGCTGGAGGCAAAAGGATTCTAGTTTCCCGTTTCCAAAAATATCCGTTCTGCAGTAATTTCTTCAACCACTCCATTATTAACTGTTTTAAGATGAACTCTGTGGAACAAGTTATGTTTTCTAATGGAGGGAGTGAGGGAGGATGGGTCTCAGTAAAGTGGGCCTGACACTTGGCTAGGATCTTAAATGGAACCCGTGGAAACCCCCTGGAGCCTTTATGTGAATGCACTTTGGTAGGGCTGTGCTTAGTTAGTTCTGGCAGGTTAATCTCGGTCTATGTTTAGGCTTCCCAGCATGAGTAAATATTTCTTGTAAAAACAATGCCTTACTTGCAAGAGACCTCTCTGCATCACTTTGCTGCAAGGTTTTAGCAGGGAAGCAGAGTAACAGAGAAGTGGTTTCAAAAGGATTTTCAAGTGTTTGGGTTAAGAGTCCTACTGCACTGGGTATAAAATTGCTTGTTTCAACAACAGCAGTAAAAGAACAAACCGCCCTGTGCTCTCAGTGACACAGCAGCACAGATCTCTCTAAAGATTAGGCCAGGAGGTGACTTTCTCCTCACTCCTGATGCAACCTCAGCCTTCAGAACAGGGAGGAAATGCAAACTGCTTCATCCCAAGGGCTGGGACCTGTTTGTTCAGCCTTGGACTACTGCCCAAAAGCAGCGCTTGGCAGAGGTACTGAGATTTCCACATCAGAGCTGGTCACTGATTTAAATTTCCTTAACTTTAAGCTTGGAAGGGACCACTATGGTGGAGATACTCAGGGCTGGAGTCCCAGTCTCTCTGCAGTGCTCACACCTCAGTTCCTGTGGCTGTGTAACTCTTTTTTAAAGACGTCTTGAGGCAAAAGCTGTGCTGTTGAATCCGACACACCTCACGTGACATGCCAGGGCAAGGCTTCTTGATGGTGAAAGTGCACTCGTGACTGCTCAGAGCACTGGCTGTGATTACCAAAAATTAGGGCTGCTTGCTTGTGCCTGGGCCAGCTCCCTTCTCATGCTTGGCAGGTGCCAGTTTCGTTTTATAAAAGGCAAAGGGGAAAATTCTGCATTTTGTTAACCAAAACAATCTACTTTTCTCCCCGAAGGTTGACTTGGTACACATCAACACCTTCTTGAATGTATAATCACAAAAATGCATTCATGCATGAGCAGTGTGACCTTCCTAGTATGCATGAAAACAGTAGGTGAAATAAAAAAACAGGACCCACGCAATTCAAGCTAGAGGCAGAGAGTAAGTTGAAAAGCCACACACCAAGTGTTTATTAATTGAAAGTAAGTGTTAGGAAATAGATTTCTCAAAACCGTGGGATGTGCAGGTGTGTAAGCATCTCCATTTCAAAAGGAAGGTAGTGCTGGCATCTGTGGGAGGAGAGGTGGTCGGTACAGTTAGCTTTGAACGGCGGTTGATTATTTTTCATAGCACCTACACAGACAGAGCCTGAAATTGCTCAGATGAGACTCGGGGTTGTTGGTGTGGGAGTCCTGAGCTTGGCCTGACTGCAGGGAAAGAGAGCAGGCTGTTTGCACCCAGACACCTTCCCCTCCTTTCTCCTAATCCTGCCCAGAACATTCCCGTGGCTCAGCAGGGCTTAACCTGTGCTTTCTCATCTGAACATGGTCACTAAACCAGTGGCTGCTTCAGCTGATTAAGCCCGTGTCTCACTTATTGAGTGTGGCAGCAGGAGGACGTGGTGACTGCGGCGTTCGTGTGCCTGCCTGGGTGTCAGAGCATCTCTGGTTTGTCAGCAGTGGAAAGACTGACGTGGATCTGGATTGCAGCTGACGAGAAACCGCTCCACAGACAGGCACGAGCAGTGGCCTTGGGAAGGCAGCAGGAGGGGACGGAGGCTGGGTCTGCAGCATTCCTCTTGGGGGGTCTGAATCAGAGTCAGAGCTGGTGGCAACAGCTTCAGCCTCTCCAAGGAATATAAACAATCTTTATACAATTGTCATATAAAGAGAATCTTCCCCACCTCTGTGTTTCAGGTCTGGCAAGAGGATTAAGAAGACCAGGAAGTACGACATAATCACCACTCCGGCCGAGCGGGTGGAAATGGCTCCTCTGAATGAAGAAGACGACGAGGATGAAGACTCAACAGTGTTTGATGTGAAATACAGGTACTGCTGCCATCCATCCAGTCAGACTGGCTCACTGAGCTGTTCTTAGTGAAGACAGTTCTTTTATTTCTCTGCTGGGATAACGTGGCAGGGATGAGGCAGTCACAGTCTGCCTCTTTGTCCCTTGGCCTGTTCCCAGCACGAATGAAGGGCCCTGTCCTCCCCTGCTCCTGCAACAACCACATCACTGCCCCCAGGCTGTCTGCCCTCCTCTCTCCCCTGCAGAGCTGCACAATGGGGTACACGTGTCCCAAATAGCTGACAGGGTTTGACAGACTGAACTTCCCCTCTTGGGCAGCTGCTGGCAGTCATTCCTGTGTGCTCACACTGGATGGAGGGCTGTGGATCAAGGGTCGTGGATCCAGGGCTGCTTTCCCAGGCGCTGCTGTTGCTGTGAGCCTGGGAGGGAAATGAGAATGAAACTCCATGAGATTTATACCAGAGTGCTCCCATGTTGGTCTATGACATGGAAAGGACTGTGGTCCCTCACTGATGCTGTTAGCAGTTATCCCTTAGCAACAAACTTTCCTTAAATATGTTTTTCTTTGTGAGATGGAAGTGGTGTGACAACTCAAAACTTCTGGTATCTATTCTGGGCCTGAAGATTTATGGCAACAACTCAGCACATAAAGATGCTGCTTGTTGATTTATGGCATCAGGGTATCTGCATCTCTTATTTTTATTTGCATCAAGCCATCCACACTGTTTGAGTTGTGTTCTCATCCAAATAAGGCCTACTCTAAAATCTGTCCTACTTTGGCTGAAATAAGCTCTCCTAATTATAAAAATGCAGATCTTGACATCTTCTATGGAGATTTTACTGACTTTACTCACGTTGCCCATCTCCTAACTTTGGAAAAGGGGAAACACCACATCTGCTCTGAGCACATGTGTGCCAGCATCTGAACCACACACCACCGTATGCTCCACTGGTCGTTTCCAAAATCACTGCATTAGTTCTCTATAAAAATCAGGAAATAGTTGGGAGCCATGAAACAATGAAGGGTGTGAGTCAAGCCTTCATGTGTAAACAATGAATTAGTTCTTGATTTAGAAGACTCCTATCAGTCCTTACCTGACTTTTGCCGTTCCCTGTAGCTGCCCTGTGTTTGCTCTAATAATTTCAGCTTGTGCAGTTTGTACTTTGGGATGGAGCTTTGTTAAACCCAGAGTGCAGAGATCTGAGTTGCCACTGCCTGTTTAAACACCAACATCTCCCGCCCTTTTCCTTTTAACTCCGTACTTTTCTCTGTGAACTTTCGGAAATGGGATCAGAGGGTTTTTTCCCCAAAGAATGAGAACAGAAGGATCTCAGTCATGGCAGTGCTTCAGGACAAGATGTCTAATAGTAAAATCCTGGATGAACAAAGAGAGCCTGCTGGAAACCATTTGTCTCTTGAGAGCTGGGTTTGTGTTACCTGATGTTGCTTCCCTGGAGCAGGCACTCTACTGCTTTCACTGTAGGTATCAGCTCATCCTGGGTCCCTGTTCTTGGCCAGCCAGCTGTGGGAATTCCTCCTTTCTGCCACAGTGCAACAGCTATTAAATTCCACATTTTCTGCAGTCCTTGCTTTTCAGGCATACTTTTGTTTAGCTCAAACAGAGCTACTCAGTTTAGAGGGGGAGATCATCTTACAGACAGCCCCTTAGCCGTGCTGATTTTGGGAAGGCTTCTTTGAGGATACATTTGCTGTAAGAGGTGTCAGGCTCTCGGGTTCCTTTGTGCAGCTTGGAGAGTGTGTCCCAAACAGTTCACAGATCCTGTCTCCACTAAAGAGACTTCTTTGCAAATTTGAGTTGCTGAGTTTGACCATTGACAAACTAGTCAGGAGGTTCTTCAGAGGTGCTTGTGTTCAGATGGGAAGAGAGGGATAGAGCTGCAGAAAGGGCAGCTCAGGCTTGCCCACAGAAAGGGAACAAACTTTTAGCAGGACTTCTCTTGGGGTACCTGCCCCAGTCCTCCCCTACCCCACAAACTGGTATTCATGGTGTGGGAGGCTCTGAGCTGGTTTGTTTGAGATCCCCTCCCATCGCTGGAAGATCTGTGTTGGCACTTGAATCCTTGTTTGGGGGAGTAATTGAGATTCTGTGCTCTCTCCCCGAGTAATGCAAACAGCTCTCTAATTAAAAGGCAGTTGGTGTGGAGCAGCAACAGGGGAGAAGCGACATTTACCTCTCCAATTGTTCTCGTGCAGTTAATTTTCTTTCCTTTAATGCTTTGTCCTTGTGTGGATTTGTTTCCAGTCTTACATGAGGCATCAAAGAACAGCAGACAGTGTAAATTGGGCTGTTGGATGAAGGTCGTTGCTATTTTTTTCCGTATTTTTTTTCAAGAGGCTTTAAGGTTTTAGGCTCCCAGTAGATTCCCCACCCCCCCCCCCACCGCCCCCCAAGCTTCCTTTGGGCAGTGGAGCAACAAGAAATAACCACCTTCCTCCAGTAAGGCAGACTAATGAGAGCACTTCAAAATCTTACCCAAACACAGCCCTTTCTGTGGATGCAAAAACCACCCACTGCTGCCTTAGTCGAGTGTGTGCTGGTTCAGATCCCCTCATTCCAGTTGCAGGGAAGCAGCTGTGTCAATGGCCTCTCTAATTCTGCAGGCACAATTTCTGTGTGACAAGAGGTGGAAAGTATAAATCAAAGATTGTCACAGAGTAAAGGTGCCAGATCACTTGGACATTGACACTTCCTTGAAAAGCTTCGTGCAAACCACTGTTTTAATATGTGTGTTTCTGTTTGTATTTGCTCTGGTATTGACAGAGGCATTTGGATAAAAAGTTCAGGAATTGTTCTGAAATCATTATAGAGCTACACAAAGAAAGCAAACCAAGCAATGCAAAGTGTTTGTTTCTTGATCACCAGTTCAATCTGTGCTGAACACCGAAAAGCATCCTTGTCCAGTTGATTCCCACACCATATGAACTGTATTGGTCATCATTTCCCGGATGTCAAGTTTTATGATGGGATTTGCTGCACATCTTCAAAAATGAGTTAGTGGAAAGCTAAATCCATATGTGCTCTTTCTCATCCCACAAATAGATCTTGATTTGAAGATTTCCCTCTCCTCTTTACTCCTATAGCACTTCCTTTCAAGAAGGCAGGGGGAATTTGCACAAGTTCTGTGATCTCTGTGATGGAGCTAAGCCATTGATTCATCAGGTATTTGGCACTCAGTGATACTTGAGTAGAGAGCAGTGAAGTAAAGTAGGTTACAGGCAAATGTCCCCAACAAACTGGTGTCCATCCCCCACCACAGAGCACTCTGCTTGCTTTGTGTAATAAGAGAAAAGAGATTAAAACAGCTGCAAAAAGAACCAGTTTCTGAAAAGGTAAATAAAATTGTTAGCTTGTTAAGCTTATTAACTCTAGCATAGCTCATTGGGGGATTTCTTGTCAGCTTCAATAGGAAACTGAAAACAAGTTCTGAATAAATTCTGTGGCGCCTTGCACATGAAAGGCTTTGAAAGTACTTCAGTAATCTGGGATATCAGCAGTGACTCCTCTCCCTCCTGACTTGCAGCTGTTGGAGGCATCGAGTTCTGCTCCTGCTTTGCTTGCTGAGCCCAACTGGGGGAATTTCACAACTGTCCAGGGCGATATGTGCCATGTGACAGCCCAGAGCTGGGGAAAGAACTTGGAATTTAAATGCTAGTCCTGATGTCAGGCTCCTAAATAAATACTGATAGAAAGTTTTTCTTGGGGCAGATTGAAGCCTCTGTCCTTCCTTTCGGCTGAGTGAAATTCCTTGGTTTGTTTTCCCTATGGATTGTCATTTTTCCCTCTAACAGCGACAGCACCAGCAGAACGCAGAAGCAGTTCAGGAATGCATCTTCCAAAGTGCTCTTGAAAGGAGAAAGATTTATGTGTAAGGAGCAGTGGCAGGCTGAAGGAAGAGGACAGGAATGTTTATTCAACCATTGTGGGTCTAAAGGGCTTTTGAGAGCTTGCAGGATGTTTTAGAGGAAAGATTCACCATGTGTAAGGGCTGGATTCTGGATTCATCCCTTTTTCAGGCACTGATAGCATTGAACTGTAGAGAAACATCTTCAGCACAGTTGCAGGGCTCAGCCTTTGATGTACTCAAGTCCTGAGAGTCTCTCTGAAATACGGGTTATACCGTTGGTGCCTTCTCTAGGAGTACATCCCTTCCAGATCCTGACTGCATGTGCAGCTCTGAATGGGGCATGGAATTGTTCCGTTTGTTACTGCGAGGTGTTCACTCTCAAGGGAGCAGCTCTAATGTTTTTTTTTTCCAGTGAAAGCTGCAGGCAGTTCTGGATGATGCCAGGTGAATTGTGCTGGGGTTTATAGCAGCTTGGTTTTTTTTCCCCAGCAGGCAGCAGTGACAAGTTGTGTATAAATGGAGGGGTATCATTTATCCTCATCTGAAGGGGGTGCAAATCACCAACACAGGCAGCAGCTCGCTATAAATACAACAAATTGCCTAAGCTTTGGTGCTGCTGTTAAGGATTTCCCATAGGCCCACAGCAGGGGAGAAAAAGAGATATTCAAAAAGCAATTTTTGCTGGGTTTTGAAGGCCAGTTCTTTCCTGACGCTGCTTTAACAGTTGTTGTGGAGCACACCGTGTTCCACTGCTCGTGCCGTCCTGCAGGAGGGCTCTCGCCTCCTTCCTGGGGTGTAACAAGTTCCTACTAAGATGTTTTTTGAACCCAGAAGCAGTTAAGGCTGTAGAGTGTCAGGAGGAGCATCCATAGCAAGGAGGATGGTCTGTGTGTGTTGATGGGTAAGGGGTGCACCGGTGTGGAACAAGCTGTGAGGTGCAGAATGTGGTTTCATGTGCCCCCCTGCACACATTCCCTTCTCTGCTCTGCACAGTGCCTGGCCACAGGATCTTCCAGCACCTGGGCTTTGCCTAATCTAACTCTGCTTTTGTGTTGCCTTAGTATCTCTTCTCCCGGCATGGCACCAACATCCCATCAGTGCCACCAGATCATGAACTGCTGGAGGAGACTGGTGGCAATCCCGGTGAATGATGCTGCCTTTTCCTTGTGGCCATTAGAATTTTTTTTCCCATTTGCATGTGGGTTCTTATCTCTGCCTTTGAGCTATTTTAATTGCACAACTCCAGCTGTACTAATTCTTCTGCTTTCCAGGTAAAGCAGCTCCGTGGAGCATCGGTGCCCTGCAAGATGTCATTCTGCTGTCGAGGGACCTGCTGAGCCCGTAACTGTGAAAGGGGAGGCTTTCATCTCTGCAGCATTACAACCAAACCAAGCCTCACCTCCTCGAGGTGCTGTTTGTACAGCAGGCTGTGGATCTTCTTGACTAAAACAGCACCATTTGGTTCCCTGGTGTCCCAACTGCTGCGCTGGAATGACCAGAGTTCCTCTTTCAAACTCGGCTCTCTTGCTCTGGGAGGGCTGCAGTGTCACCAAAGCATCACAAGGTGCAGCTCCTTACAGTCTAAACAAGTTTTGCAGAAGGAGGAAGACAGGGAAGATTAAACCGAGCTGCCCCAAGGACTTACTTTCTAAAATCCTAATTCAACACGCCAGTCACTGTTAAACTTTGGTCATTGTTAAACAGATCATGTGTTTAAAAAAAGAATCAAGACATATTTTTGGGCCTTACAGAGGTGACTTAGGACTTAAGATGGTAAACATGTAAGCCATGCTGAGATGCCACACTACGTTTGGTGTAGGGTTTTGGGTGGGAAGGGGTTGGGAGGTTGACTTATGTAGGAAATTTTCTTGACTTGCTACTGATTTTTTTCCTTTAAACAACAATTGCACTAAGTTTTCATGATGACACTCATTGTCCCAGGGAGCTCTGATCAGACCAACTCAGTAAGTGAGACCACAGGGAAATAGGAAGAATCAGGCATGCTCTAAACTACAACAGTCTTGGTTTAAAGAAGATATATTTTTGTAATTTTCTGCCCTTCCACTGGGAGTAAAACCAGTGTTTTGTACTGTCCTGTGCTGACTGTAACTTGTCTACAATTCATCTATATTACCTTTTTCTAAGCAAAGTAAGTCCTCATGTGGAATGATGGGATTGCAGAGAGAATATGTCTTATTTTTCATGGAAGCTTCATGTAAGTGATCTTATTCTCTGTCAAACTGGAAATTTTCCCTCACTACCTGCTTGACAAAGCTCATTTAACTCAAGGACTCATTTTTAACCGTGGCTCCCTGCTGTGCTTTGTGCTGCAGAGGTCAGAGCTGTGGGATGACACTGTGGGAATCCGATTGCTGCATCTGGAGAGGTCGGGTTTGGGAGACCACAGGCATCCAGGCGTTCCAGGCCAGCGGTGGAAAGGGCAAACCTAACTGGGTTAGTTTCTTTACTTTGTGGTTTTCCTTTAGAGTAACCACAGATGAAGTTCAAACTCTACTGTTTACTGCACTCCTTAACACCTTCTATTTTGGGTTTTTAAGCTGGCTGGAACCTTGCTTTTCTTGGGGAGCACATCTTTTCCAATTGTTTTAGGTTTGTCCCGCTGTTTGCTTGACCCTCTCCCAGCCTTACAATTGCAATCCCTCAGGAGACTGCAGTTTCTGGCAAAGCACCAACCTTGCAGCAGGCTGCCGCTTTTGGGATTTTTATCCTTTTTTTTTAAAGCCCTGTTGAGATTTGAGGCTTGTTGAGAAGACCAAATTGCTTTGTTGTGATACCACAACCTGCGCCAGTTCTTTGTGGTTCCCCTTGGCCCTTCAGTCAGTGAAAGGAGGTGAAGGGTAATTTTCTTCCTTTCCAGCAGCCTTGTGCATTCATCCCAGCAGCTGCCATACCACAGCTTGCTTTCCCTAGCCGTGACTCAGCACAGGCTTTGCAGACAGCCAACTCAGCCTGGATGGAAAAATCCCAAAGCAGACTGTTGTGTTAATATTAGTCATCAAAGCAATAGAAAATGCTTTGTTATTTTCATTCATGGAATAGTTTGAGTCATTCTGTGCCACGGTTGCCAGGCAATATTTGCCATGTCGGCTGCGATGTGAGGATGAGCTGGGCAGGTTGTTCTGGCTGTAGGAACCCCATGCTACAGGTTGGGGTAAGGTCTGGAGTTCTTTCCCCACCTTGGTAAAACAGGTTTCAGGCTTTAGGCTGGATGCTCCAGAAGGAAATACTGTATTTCTTCAGGGCTACAAGACTTTGAAGGCTGGGAATTGAACTTCTTGGGCAGACTGAGCCCTTCTGAAGTCAGAGAAGTGGTGATGGTGAGAGGAGAGAGGGAGGTTAAAAGCTTCTGTTGGTGTTTGTGGAAGGAAGGACGGGGTGAGGTGGCTGCGCTGTCTGTGCAGGCACCATGGCAACGTGCTCATGTCCACTCCTGCCACGCTCATTAAACTGAGCACCTGGCACTCTGAAAGTGAGGGACGGGGTGACACCATCTCTTTGCACAAAAGAAAGGCAAGACCAAGTTATGTGGGAGAGAGATGAGAAGAAAAGATGCATGAAGGGCACTTCTCCCTTCTGAGGACAAGTCAGTTCTTGAAATCAGTTTTTCCAGCAACTTCAGGTCACTCACTGAGTTAGGCTGGCAAAGACAATCTGCTCCCCTTGCCTGTAGCTTAAAAAAACCCAAAACACTATTTTCACAACATGGCCAAATCTCAGTGGTGGACAGGGACCAGGTATTTAAGATTTTGAAGATGGGGGTGCTCAAGGGCCGCTGGGATTTCCTGGCTCCTCGGGCAAGTCCCAAACTGTGTGCCATAAGCTAAAAAGTGCTTATAGGGAAGCAGCAGCTGCTTGGTGGAAATAAAAGGTCAACCTGACCAGTTGCTCATGGTCATGAAAATAATATGAATGCTCTGTCTGATACTCAGTTGCTGTTGCAAATGTGAGGCAATGTTTACCTCTACAAAACTTGCTGTACGTGATTTAAAGTGTCTGGTTAAATATTCTATAGCTATATTTAGTTAAGATTTTAAGAGCACTTGATGTGACTCATCTAATAGTATATATATATGAATATTTTTTTAATAGTAGAAATCAGTTTAAAACATAGTTTTAATAATTTGAACTGTTTGGTTCAGGTAGTTCTAGAAGTTCATCAGAAAAGAAATAGCCATTAACCACTACATGAGTTTTTTACCTTAATGTTCTGTTTATCTTACACTGCAGATCTAATCTGATTGTGACTGCAACGTGTCTTAGTATCTGCTGCTATTTTGTGTTGCGTAGTCAAACTTGCTTTGTTCAAGAGCATTTTTAAAGGCATATTTTTTTGTTACAGAAAATGAAAACAGAAATGTTATTACAGCTGTCTGCCTATAGCTCACTTACTGCTTACAGAATCCACCGACTCCTAGCTGAGGCAGAGTGTGTGAGTCAGAGGCTTTTCCCTGTGTGCATGTGGAGGGAAAGCCCTGCACAGGATTGCAGCTGTTTTACTCCAGCCACAGCCCTGTCACCAGAGATCACACTTGAGAAGCCACAGGTCAGCGTGCCATGCTTACCTGCAGAACTAAGTACACAGATGGCTTTGTATTTGCATTTTCCCCCCTTTTGTTCCCTGGAAGTTGCAGAGACGACTGCAAACACTTGTTTAGCACGCTAACTTTGTGATCCCCTGGTGTTTATCTTAAGGCCAAATTTACTTGTAGGAGTACAGGCACTAATGAAGCTTGAACACATTGACGCTAATTAACTCAAACACTTTGTTCATAACTGTTCCCTCTAATTCCGTGTACATGGTATAATCTCTGCAGGGCTGTGGTTTTTGTTGAAGATTTTTCCTTGTTAGATGAGTTTCTGATGCTGCAGTTTGTGTGTGAGGAGGTATCAGGACCATATGTTCAGTTTTGTGCAATTGCTTTGAAGTTTTTTTTTAAAAAAGAATTTGTCATTGCGACCAAAGCTTCTTTTTAAGGAAATATTGGTCGCGTTTGAATGGACTTCATGTGTTTCAGTAGAAACTGCCATCATTAAACATGTTCTTGAAATCCCTGTGCTGTGTGTTATGTTTAAGGCAGGAATGGGAAAGGGGTGTTGGTTTTTGGAGTGGGGTGGATGTGAGAGCACCTGTGTGATCCGTTATTAGAGGGCTGCAAGTCCCTTTGTCCTGGGACTCTGAACTAGAGCCTGACAAGGGGGAAAACTAGGTTTTAGCAGCATGGTTGAGGATTATGTTTAATCACGCAAGGTCCCCATCAACCATGAGGAAGCTGGGCTTACTTCTGGGATCAGAAGGCAAAATCCCCAGGGAAGGGATCTCAGTGCCTTTGACTTTACAACCGTGTTTGGTACCTCAGAGCCCACAAACTCCGACCACCACTGAGCCAAGCCCTGTCCCCTCCCTGGGGTGGCCAGGTCACACCACAGCTGTTCAGACTTCCTTCCCCTCAGATTTGCTTGATGAAGTTCCCCATCTCTGAGGCAATTTTGCCTTGTGGCTTTCAGGGCATGGCAGGATGCCGAAGTGCTGGAGATAAGGATCAGGGCAGTCTGAGGCTGCTCGTTCCACCCTTTGGGCAATTCTCAGAGGACTTTTCTGCTGTGTTACGGAGAGCAGACACTCCTGGGCTCTGGAGCAGCTACAGGACAGACTGGCCCAGCACCCTGTGCATGAATCAGCTCTGCCTCTCTCCTCTGCCATGCACCACATGATTTCTCTGCCTTGATGTCTTCATCTCTTCAGGAACAGTCTAAGAGTAATTCAGTGCGGCAGACAAGAGGCAGCTGCTGTCCCGCCTATGCCTTTTAAATTATGTCCTGCCAGCAAAGTAAAGCTCAATCTAATTCAAAATACCCAACGAAATGCTGTCAGCCTTGAGCCAGCTGTTGAGCAGCAAAGCTGGTTTGTGCAGGAAGCTGTAAGACCCCTCAAGGTGAGCCCCAACCTAAGGCTGGCTAAGCAGGCCAGGCTGCTCTCAGCACAGGCTGCGGGAGCGGGGATGTCACAGAACAAAAGGCAGAGGCTGCAGTCGCTGGTGTACTTACCTTTCTGATGAGGTCTCAAGTGGAAGATGAGCAAATGACCAAAAATCTGGTGGAAATTATTACCTTAGAAAGAGCTGAAGAGCTGAGCTTGATGAAGGTGATTGCAGCCGAAGCTCTGTGTGGAAAGGGCAAGGCTCAGCTCAACCCATTCTGAATTTTGACATGGGGAAGCCCAAAGCTCTGCAACAAAGATTTTCTCAGCCAAATCTTCATCTATTTTTTTTTTCTTAAATGGATCCCATTAAAGGGTTATTTTTGCAGTATCTAGAAGAGTTCTGCATGGGCCAGAGTACAACACAGCTTCCCCTCTCCTGTGGGTGGCTGTTACCACCCTCGTACAAGCTGCTGCTCTTACTAGTGAGTCTGTGCGCAATGTGAGGTTAAGTGAACAGAGCTAATTCACATTTATAACCCTGGAAGAGGTGGGGGGAGTGTCTTCCTTGTGTCTCAGTGCCAGTGATCTTTGGATGCCTTGATACTGATAGCTGCAGAATTGTTGGTGATGTGTGGCAAATGCTATTGGAGCCCGGAGCTGAACACTGAGATGATTGGAATCATGCCTGACAACGAGCTCTGTTAAGAGTATGAAGCAGGAATAGCTCTAATTGCTTAAGACTGAGTAGTCTGTAACTAGGCTGCACAGAAACACTGAGGATAGTTAATCTCCCTATCAGCTGGCAATTACCAATCTTAAAGAGGCCAGAAACTCTTCTAGCCCTGGTTTCAAACAGACACCCACTCCAGGCTGGCTCGCTTCTCCCATGGCCATTTGCTCACAGCATGTTAGATGAGCCAAATACATTTCAAAACAGTGCTTCTAATTCATGGAAAACAACTCTTCAGCTCAAGAAAGCAGCATGGAAGGCGTGGCCATTGCTTTTAAAGCTAAGAAGCAAAGGGTGTTAAAAATCCAGATGGAGTTTTTGATGGCTTAGGAAGCATAAAGCTGGTTTCTAGGCTTTTCTCTCCCCTCACGCTGCTGTCTCCAGCTATCTTGTTCCCTCACTTGCCTCCACATTGGGGGACCAGCAGCACAGGGGAGCCCAGCTACCCCCAGCTCCATGGGGAGAACCCACCTAGGCTGCATATGGACAAGGAAGGAAAAGGCAGGTCCTGAGGAGCTTGAGCTGCTGCTTCAAAGCTTCAACCAGCATGTTTAATCTCCATCTTGGAAGATGTTACAGTCCTAATTGCCAGCCTGCAAAGGCTGCCAGCCCTGGCTTGAGAACACACTCCTGGCTGTTGCCTGTCACTGCCCAATCCATCCTGCCCCGTGGCAGAGGGAACCCACTGATCTGAGAGAGAAACAAGGACTCAGGTTCCCTGGCCAGGGCTTCTCCAGATGGGGACTGCTGGTTTGAAGGATGAGGAGGGATAAGGATTCGAGGACCTGCTGCACCACCTCAGCCAGGGCAATTTATTTAAAGGCTTTTCTGTGAAGGGTAACATCATTTGCTTAAAGCTCTTCCTGACCCCTCTGAGCTTCTTGCAGTGGCTCTTTCTAGATAACTTAATTCAATATACATGTTGTTATTCTGGCCTAGCAACAATCTAGCACCAGATACCTGCCCAGGACCTTTACCAATTCCAAGAGCCAGATGAGCCAGTTTAAACATCTTCTCTAAACCATGCTGAGCAGCAGAGACCATCCCTGGAGACTCCTCTGCCAAGTCTAAATGCCAGTGAAATAACTGTGGCACAGTTCCTTCTCACACCCAGGTTGGAAAGAAACTCTCTCTGGGCTGTAGGATCACAGAAGCCAACCTTCCCTCCAGCCTCGCTGGCCCTGCTCACAGTGAATCCTCAGATGTGCATTTCTTGCCAGCCTGTTAAAGGGGCCTGGGTTGATGTGCTGGTTCTCATCAGCTCTGATGCCAGCCCAGAGGAACCACTGCACTGCTGCTGAGCAAAAATAAACTCTTTGTCATCAATTCCTTCAAGCATCACTTCCAAATCCTTTGCCTCCCCCAGCTGTTTCTCCTCCACGGATTTCCAGACTGTCTGTGCCTCGATACAAACATACTTATCTGAAGAGAAGCTCTTCTTTACAGACACATTTCTCTCCCTCTACCCTCAATTCATAAAGGTTTAAGCTCGGGTCAAGAACATTTGACATTTTCCCACTTCATTTTTGCCTGGCTGTCAGCAGAGTTGTCTCAGTGGCGCCGTTTGGACAGTGTCTGAAATTACCTGGATCTCTCCATCTCCTTGCAGAAGGACTCCTACAGCACAGGTCCCAGTGGCACTGAGATGATTCTCAGGCAAACAGAAAAAAACCCAGTTTATTTAGGCAATCTCTCTTGTTTCCTTTCCTGAATATGATAACTTTTTTCGGAGTCAGACCAGTTCCTCTTGCTGACGGTGCAGCAATGCTTTCAGAGCTTAGCAGTGAATGCAGCGGTCCTTGCCCTTCTTCCCCTCCTGTCCTTTTTGCCATCCAGCTTCCTGTGGTATTTCTGCCATGACATTCCCAGTTTCCTGACTCCCATCCTCACCACTGTGAGTTACCTGCAGTACAGATTAACAACGTCCTTGTAGGTAAAGTTTTGGCACAGGAGAAATAAATCTGTTTATTTTGGACTAATGAGGCAAAACACTGCTGCAACAACCTGCTGATGAGGATGGGTGTTGCTAGAAAGGCAGGTGTTATCCAGAACAATGCTGAGATCCTCAGGAACTGCCGTTTCCCAGGTCTGACTCAATGAGCAAACTCACGCCCGTGGAACTGGATGATCTTTAAGGTCTCTTTCAATCCAAACCACTCTGTGATTCAAGGTTCCAATCTGAGCTCCTGTAGTTAAGAAGCAGGAATATTTAGGCACTCAGCACTCCTGAAGCTTGCTAAGCTTAAATAAAAGAATAGTCCTGCTCAGGATGCTTGCAGACAGGGCAAGACTCTTGCTGAAGAGCTTCTATATAATGAGCTGTTCAAATGAAGGACATACTCTGTCCCCCTGCACGTACATAATATTTTAAAAATCACATATTTGCAGTGCATTGTTCATTGCTGTTCAAGGAAACAAATGATTTGCTTTTAACATAATCACTATCAGAAATAAGTTACTCAGCGTTTACTGCTTGGAAGTTAAAAAGGGAATCTGAATTTCTTTTTAGTTCCTCCCTCTTTTTTATAATAGATATACAAGCTGCAGGGCACACTTTTATGCTCCTGTAGCCAAGATTTTGTAGAATTGACTAATAATCTATTTTGCATATTTATAAATACTTTATTATTTATTAATGG
This sequence comes from Pomatostomus ruficeps, assembly GCA_013400735.1. Classification (NCBI taxonomy): domain Eukaryota; kingdom Metazoa; phylum Chordata; class Aves; order Passeriformes; family Timaliidae; genus Pomatostomus; species Pomatostomus ruficeps. The sequence continues at coordinate 387,984 of VYZT01060117.1, read as the reverse complement.
TGCATTTCAAGAGTAAATTTATAATCCTGTCATGTGATCTCAGCCTTTTAGAGAAAAATGGTTGCTCGTGTCAAAGAGCTGGAAATTAGGGCTGGCATAACAAAGAATTGAGTGAGAATATCTCATTAGTGTGCGAGCAAACAGGCAGCAGCCTCTGTGAGGATGAATAGCCGCACACGAGGTGCACGCACGGAGATGTCAAACACAAAACACAGCACTTGAGATGTATCAATTCCTGCTCAGTTTGCTCTAAACCCACAGGAACACGGCACAGCCCTTCAGGCATGTTAAAGCACTGGCTCCATACACCCAGTGCTCGCTCTCCAAGCTGACATTACTGCCCTTGGCCACTCCACCTCCAGGTGTTTTAAACTTTCGGGATTTTGCACCTTGGTGGGTGCAAGCCTGAAGGTCAGATACAGGTGACCAATCACCTCACTCCTGCTGGAAGTCACAGATCCCTCACCCAGTTCCAGTCCCAAATCTGGATGTCTCAGGCATCCCCTCTCCACCCTGAGCATTATCAAACCACTTGGAGAGGGGTGCCAGGAGCAAACAAGCACATGTACAAATGAAACCACCATTATTTCACTTAAAACCAAAACAACTTCTGTGTACTCAGAACAAATGCTCTGGGCTATTTTTTTCTCCCTTACCTGTCTCTAGGAAGCCCCTGGAGGTCTCTCTGGTGAGGTGTTGAGCTCTCTTGGTCTCCAGGAGCTCGTAGTTCACGAAACACCTCCCAGCCACCTTGTAGCACTTGCAGTGAGTGATTGCTCCACTTCTGCCCTTTCGCATTTGCTGGTCTTGACCCTTCCTCCCTCCCACCTCATCAAGTGCCCAAACAGCTGCCAAGTGCTGCCCTTTCTAAGGCTGCTCCTCCCACCCCAGACGTTATCCACGAGACCCAGGTGGAGGAGGAAGCCCCATGAAGAAGGCACAAGGCTGCAGATCCAAACAGAGCTGGCAGCTTCTGTAAAGACACAGCATTGGGCTGACAGTTTCTTAGTTACTCAGTTTCGCCAAATCACAGCCCTGTAAGTGCAAGGATGCTGAGGCTGCTCCAGTGCTTGCACCATGGGTGTGCTTCTGGGGAAATGTCATTTTTGGAACCTGCGTGTCTAGAACTTCACAATACAAAACCTTCCAACAGCTTCAGTGGTGCTGTGTGCATTTCTTAGCCCTAGAAGATGCCCTCTCCTGGCTCCTTCCAGCCATAAAATAAATGACACTTCCTTCCTTGGTGCCAGGGCAGAGTTATTCAGCCGTTTAACTGTGCGGCTGGGCTTGGAATCGCTGCACGGCTGGCTGGCTTTCCATCAGGCTGGGCTTGCAGCTTGTGCCAACCTGGGCAGCCTGAGCCACAGGAAAGACCTCTCGGAGCTCCATCCCTTAACCAGGGCTTCACAAGTCAGCCAGGGCATCACCACCCTGCACAGAGGGCTGCAGACCCTAAAGCTCCCACAAGCTCAGGTCAAAAGCCTGGGAACCTCATCTGTCTCTTTTCACTGCAAAGCTGGCAAGCAGGGAGTGTGCAGCGAGGTCTCTCTTGGTAAGGGAGAGGTGATTAATGAGTCTGGCTCGTAAAAGCTTGGAAGGAGAACTGAGGAGACCTGCCAGGCTCTTCATCAGCAGAACAGGCAGCCGGGCACAAGGTGGGTCTGCTCCCGTCACGGGGAGCTGCTGTGCAGTTTGCCCTGTGCCGGAGGCATCAAGGTGCTGCTGCTGCTCTGGGGCAAAAGCCTCTGAGAGGTGACGTTTCCTCTGCTCATTTTATTTTATTTTTCTGAAAGGAACTCAGAGTGTTTGGAGTTACCTTTGATAGGATTTTCAGAGGAAGTAGAGCAAACCAGCTGTGCTTCGCCTTCTGAGGGGGAGCAGGTGGGGAAGTACAGGAGTGGAGGGGAGAAGGTGAATGGAGCCCCAGTTTGGTGGCGGATCCAAGTCTAGCAACATGTCATTAATGCCGTGTAATTGTTCCCTGCACCTTGAATAATGTGAAAAGCATTAGCAGTAATAGCAGCTCCGTTATGTTCCTGTTTTGATGTGCTGTCTAAAAAGGTGAAATCTGAGAAAGGACATGAGGAATACAGAATTTTAGGCTTCCTTTGGCATTTTGTTCTTATGCAGAACCTGAAGATAATTCATTGAAGCTTATTAAGGGCTAATAAAAATGTGTGCAAATAGAGGAAACCTTTGTGCAGCTCAGGAATACCGAGCGTTCAGCAGGTGTGGGGTTAGTCAGTGGTTTCAGTGCTGCACTGAGCTTTTGTACACCATGTCTGTGACCCTCCCAAAAAACACATGAGCTGCTAGGTCAGGGACAAGAGCCCCTGTTAGGAGCTACTTTTATTTAGCAGAACTAATTCTGCTGGCTTTTAAACCTTGTTGGAACAGAGGTAGAAGGTGCAGGGGACGCAGCCTGGCTTGAAGCACTGGGGGAAGAATCTGTTCCTGCTGTCGTGGTCAGCCCCGCCCTGGTGCAGAGTGTTTAACGTGGCCAATGCATTGAATCATCTGGCTCGATGGTTCCAGCTCTCTCCCCATCACACTCCACTGGCTGGCTCTCGTCACTGGGGTGTTTGGAAATGTGGTGTGGCACCTCCAAGCACCCAGAGGATGTCACGGCTTGGTGTCATTCAGGCTGCATTAGACTTCGGTGCAGCACATACTGACCAAGAGTGAGGGAAGGAAGAAGGGTTCCTGCCAAAAATGCAGCTGGTTCAGCTGTGGCTCTGCTGAGACAACACAAAGGTGGATTTCCTGCGCTGCCACCTCCCAGCCAACAAGCCCTTAGTTTGTTCTCAGTACATGGACACGTTGTTTTGGTTTTTTGGCTTTTCACCCAGCAGTAAAAAGCCAGAAGGATGGAGCCTGCTCCTGCTGCCACCAACATAAATGTGGAGCTTCCCCCACTGCTTGCAGGAATTCAGTGCCTCGTGTGTACAAAAGAAACTGATTTTCCTTCCACTCCAGTGCCCAGAGGGGAGACAGGCCTAGAAGAAGTCTCGGTGGCAATGGGGGGTGGATGGGTGGTTGCACGGAAGATACTCAGCTGAGATGCTGGGGTTTGTCACACCTCAACCCCTTTTCCTGCCCGAGGCAGCCTGCAGCTTGCGATGTTCACCCTGTCACTGGGCATTTGCCATCGCTGCTGCCAGGAGATTTCCTGACGCTTGCTGGGGAGCGGGGACTCGCTGAGGAGGAAGAACTCAGTGCAGCAGAAGCCCGGAGCGATGGGAGGTGAGAAAATCCTCTGGCACATAAGGCAAGAGGGCAAGCTGAGATTTCAGAGTTTGCTGAGACATGGTCTTTGCAATGACCTACATTTGTGTGTGATATACAGGATGCAAACACACACAGGACGTGATGGCAGAGCTGAGGAAGGGCAGGAGTGGGCTGGGGTTCTCAGGAAGGCTCTGGAGGCTGCGCTGGTCAGAGCTGGACCCTCAGTGTTGGGATCAGTGCTGCACCAAGTGTGTTGGTCCCGAATCAAGCTGGGGTGCCTGACCTGTTTTCCATCAGCCAGTAACAGGATGAATCCAGTGACAGATATGGCTCTCCCTGGGCAGCCTCAGAAAGCCGCGGGAGGCAGGAAGAGAAGAGCATCAATAGTGATTTGTCCAAAGCACCTCAGTCTTGAAATAAACAGTTCAGGAGAGAATTTGGGCTATTTCTGTTCCCCCAGCTGTTCAAGCCATGCTGTGTCCCTGATGCCAGGCTATACAGGATTTGGAGACATTCCCAGGGTGAACATCATTGTCCTTTCAGATGTTTTTGTGTCCCTGAAAGGCCACCAAGCACAGCTAGGTGACCTGGGTGGCTGCTGTGAGCTGTCACATGCCTTTCCCCAGGCCATGTAGGTACCAGGAATGATGGGTTTTTTCTATGCCTTGTCTCCAGAGCATACAAGAATGCTCCTTCTGCTTTTTTCCCCTGTTTCCTCATGCCAGTCCTCTTCCTTCAGGTTTTTTTGTCTTTTCTTTCATCTTTAGCTGGTGAAAGGAATTGCTAATAACAATCTAGGACCATTTAGAATATCCTCCCAAACTTAGGGAAAGTAACAGGCATATGAGAGCTTTTCTTTTCTCCCTGTGCACAAAATCCAGTCAGTGTGACTCATATTTTCTATCACCTAGGTGTAGAGGTGATGTGATGGATGGAGTGGTGACAAGGTCTGAAAGGATCAGTGAAAGTGGCACTTTCCTAAAAGACAGCTGAAACGTACAAAGAATTCCCCTATGCACAAAAAGCACCTGACAGGTTTTGTTTTTTCCTCACCTACGTGAAGAAAGAAGAAACCTGGAGCGAAAAACTTGCCTCCAGTGAAGACAACAGCAGGAGTGCTGCCAGTGGCAATCAAAGCAGGACATTTTTGGGTGCACAAAGATGATCTGAAGGCTGGAGCAACTCTCCTACAAAAAGAGACTGAGAGCTGCGGTTGTTCAGCCTGGAGAAGAGAAGGCTCCGTGGAGACCTCATTGTGACTTTCCATACCTAACAAGGGCTTCTAAAAAAGAGAGAGACCGACCTTTTACAGAAGCAGATAGCAATAGGACAAGGGGGAATGGCTTTAAACTTTAAGAGGAGAGCTATAGATTAGATATGAGGAATAAATTCTTTGTTGTGAGAGTGCTGAGGCCCTGGCACAGGGTTGTTCCACCCCTGGAAGTGTCCAAGGCCAGGCTGGACAGGACTTTGAGCAACCTGGCATAGTAGAAGGTGTTCCTGCCCACGGCAGGAGGTTGGAATGGGATGATCTTTAAGGACCTTCCCAACCTGAACCATTCTGTGATTCTGGGATTCCACAATCATTGCTGGAGCTGCTGCCTGCCCAGAGCTCTGCCAGGGATGCCACATGGGGTTGCACTTTCCTCTGCTCCTACCAACCCCATCCAACACACTAGAAAGACAGCAGGAATGATAAAATTCCTTTTGTTGTGCATTCTTCTCCTGTTGGGCACAAGTACAGTCAGCCCTGAGTGAGGAGATGCTTCTGCAGAGACCTGAGTTTGCTGTTGGCTCAGGCAGGGCCTCGCTGCAGCCGTGTGTGCAGGACACACACGGTCTGGGCAGCATCTGCTTGGGCACGGTCATAACTTCCCTCCTTGGACACCCAGGCAGAGCAGGGCACTCATGTCTGCACTCCAGATTCAACTTGAGGCTAGAAAGCATCAGCATTGGCAAAAGGGGCTTGTTTGGAGCTGTGAAGGTAGGTCATGCTGAAGATCAGCGACCTCCATTTCCCAAGTTTGAAATTGCAGAATAGAGGAAGTCACAGTTATAAAGCCCCACAGTGTCCTGCTGCTGTCCCTGCTGTGGGGGAAACCAGCCTTGAAGGTCCAGAGCAGGAGGGGCATGGCCTCTTTTAGGGAAAACTGAGGTGCACTGGGCTGGTTTGAAAGAATTACAGTTTGTAAGACAATATTGTGTTTGTGCTGAAAGGGCTGTGAGCACCCTGGGGCAGCAACGGGGTGAGGAACCAAGGGTGTTGGTGGGAGGTGTCCATCTCACCCCTTCAGCAGCAACCAAAGCTCACTATATGGGAAAAGTTAAAAGTCTTGCCCTAGGCCAAGCCGGATGTCTCTATCACAACAAAGAAGTGAACCAGGATCTCTCCCTAGGGAGCATGAAAGGCTGAGTCCTACTCCTCTCTCTGAATCAGAGCCCTGTGTTTCCTTCCCACCTATTTCTTCCAGGCCTGTGTTCTGCCCTGCTGCTGCTTCTGCCACTCCTCAGGCTCTCAGTCATCCAAAAGTCAAAACACTGGCTTGAAAGGGTTTGAAAAGATCCCAAATTAGGCTTGTTTGTTTATTCATTAATGCTTTATTGTGTTTTATATAATGTGGTCTACTAATTAACTTGAGCATCTCAGTGGACAGCTATTTACACACTTCTCTGCACACCCTGCCACCTGCAAGCTCTTCTAGTTTGGGGTTTGGAAGTGAAAAATGAACATGGACTCAGACTCAGGAGCTGGAGCTGCAGAAAAAAAAACATTCTTTGAAGGCATATGAGGCTCAGAGAAGGATCAGAGTCTTCTGAAGAGGCATGCTCAGGTTGTAAGGGCATCACATGAGAGCCAGAGCCAACCTGCCTGCTCCAAATACATCCTCCTGGGATGTGTTTGATGCTGGAGAGCCGGAGCACGCTGCATTTCAGGCTGTGTGGAGGTCAGGAGACAGGGCACAAACTGTGTTCTGGCAGGTTTGGGCAATTAGCAGCCCTTTCTGAGGCCACAGCAGTGTGTGCTGCTACCTCTGCGCAACCTGTGTAGTCTCATCGGGCTTTACAGCATTTGCATTTGCCAAGCCTTAGCAGGGGATCAAGTGTTAGATCCCCTGTTCACCTGCCTTGACGTTAACTGAAGAATTATTAGTATAATAAACATTTAACTTGTTTTTTAAGCCTTTGGTGCAGAACATTTTGTAGAATTTGACTGCAAATCCAAACCCTGTGGCTTTTGTCAAAATACTAAATACTGAATTCTCTGCTTGCCTCCCTTCTGACATCATTAATGATAATAATCATCCCCCACAGCTGCTAATCCTCTTTGCAAAACGCTCTGCCGAGAGCCGAGCTGAGTCTCTCCTGCCCTGCATATTCTGCAGTCATTTGTATCAATTCCATACCACCATGGAAACGACCTGGTGGGACTTCAGACTCATGGAAATGGCCATGGAAGTTGGGGACCAGCAGAGACGAGCACAGACTGGTCAGGAATGGTGTAACCAGTCAGTGAGGTTTGGTGGCCGTGGAGTGGCTGCTGCCCTTCAGTGGGGATGGCACAGCCACCTCCTGCTCTTCCTGTGAGGAGAACCATGGCAGAAGGCACTTACCAGAGCAAGGATTTCCCCTGAATCCCACCTCAAAGTTTCAGACACCCTAACTTCCTTTCATTTTTAACAGGGGCAAAAATCGAGTCCAGTTGCTGTGTCAGAAGCACACCCAAGCAAACAGAACGTGCAGGTGATTGGCCTGACCCCCTGCCTGAGAAACCGATTTATTTTTTACATCTATCTCCTCTTGATGTGCGGGTGTTAAGTCTCAGCTCATTTCACGTTCCCCTTTAAAATCACCTCAGAAGTGATGGGTCCCCTCAGACTAACAGTGCAGTGGTGATTGCAATGTCTCTGGGACAGCCTTTGCCACGGGCTCACATTCATCAAGCACCAGTTATGGTGCCAATTCAGCCTCGCAAGAGAATGGCAAGACCTCAAATACTCCCTTGTACAACGGTGACAGGGAGCTTTTATTTAATGTTCTCCAACACTCTGTCTCCAAGAGTTTTAACAAGGTGGGCTACTGTTTCTCTCTTCCTTTGGAAAAGCAAGAGCTGCAGCAGAGATACTAAATTATGTCCTCAAGTTCACACATTTTAAGGGCTGCCTAGCACCACCAGGGAAATAATTCCCACTAAATATACTTCTGATGAAATTTCAGTTCTGCGTGCCTGAAGTCTTCCATGGGAATGACATGATTTTTGCAGAGGTTCTTGACTGGGAGTAAACCAAGATGACCCAACCTGCACATTTCAGGCATGTTTATCCAATCTGTGAGCCCAGAGAAGGAGAGGAGCACCCGGGTATGTTGAATCCAAACTGTGATGCCAGTGGGGCTTTTCTCCAGCATGTGGGTGGATGTTGGACAGGCTGGAACCTTTTTAGTCATTCCAAATTCCCCCTCCCTTATGTGTATTTGTGTCACTTTCTCTTCTGTGAAATGTGTGGCTTTTGTCTCTATTCCCCAAAAAGGCAAATGCTGAGACACTGCAGTGGAAATGCCCTTCTGCCTGGTGGGTGGGATGGGATTAAATTGGCAGAGTGATGGAGTACACGGATTTTCCTGCTCACAGGTCCCCTGCCTCCTGCAACAAGTCTGTGCTCTAAAAAATGACAAATCTGTGCCCTGTCTCAAAGTTTTGAACTGCTCACTGACTCAGCTTTATGATAATTACTGAGGTGTCCAAAGGGAAATAGCTTTTCCTTGTGGTCTGTAGAAGATTCCCAGTCTAAATCCCCTGGCCCAGCTTTTCCCCATTTCTCCCTCCTGGTTTATCACAGCCCTGAGACAAGGTCCACAAGTCTCATTCTTTCTCTTTTTTTTTCTTTATGAAATGCCTCGTGGTCTTTTTACCAGCACACTGTAAAACCCGATCATAAATAATTAAAACTACAGCTGTCAAAATAAACTGCTGAAGTCCATTTTGGCAATGCTGTGAAATATTATCCTACCAGGCTTTGCAGGGGCAGTTGGATTTTTGTGTGCTGGCAGCCGGAGCCTGGCAGTGCCCTGTAATCAGCAATGAGTTTCCCAGTCATTAGTTCAAATTAGAGCAGCTCTGATGACAAGTCGATGGCAACTCCAAAGGCTGAGCAAGGTGCAGACTGACCCTCCTCACAAGCAGAGCAGAATGGTTTATTTTGTCCCAATTTCTGAACAGAGGAAGGGCACAAAGCACTTGTGTAACGCTGTGTTCTGATGGGTTGGCAGCCAGGAGTGCCAGGGCCAGCAATGAGCACATGGCTTTGGCCAGGGAAGCAGAAATTCCAGCAGGAGCCAGCAAACTCTGGGGAGGGCTGGAACTTCCACGTGTTCTGCAGACCATGGTTCCCCAGTGCCTATTCTTTGGTCCCCATTTCAGACCCACCTTTTCCTCATCTTTTCTTTCCAAAAACAAAGCTAGGGAGACAATTTTCCTGCAAGCAAATACATGTCGATTTGGGCAGATCCAGTGGTGTGATGTGTGCAGCAGGGTTTGCAATGTGAGCATCCAGCTTGGAAACCACAGGGCAGGGTGGAGCAGAAGTTTCCATTTGCGTCTTGCTTAAAACTGCTGAGGGAGGCTCTGGCTCTCAGGGTCTCTGCTCCCACCAGTACAGCAGCAAGAAAAAGCTCTTAAGATCTCCTGAACCTCTGGTTTCTCTCCCAGCCATCAGACTTCTAACAGTGAAGGTCCTGACCCAGGAGCTGCAGCCCTCAAGGAGATGAAAGCAAGATGTGGGTGAGAGTGGGATGTGAGCTCCAGGTAACAGCGGAGCTTTGCAGGAATGGGGAAAAGGGGTGCTGTGAGCTTGCACTACTTTTTTTTTTTTTCACAGGGCATGTGATCTGTGGGGCTTTTGAAGTCACAGCTCTTGAACCTGAGATTATTCAGGATGCTCAGCTTTCATTAATACAACAAAAGCTGTGAGTTTCTAGCCCTCATGGTTACAGGGGAAAAAACTTGAAAAGAGACCCTGAGAAGCAGAAAAAACATAGTACAATTAAAAATAGATGGCATACAAGAAGATTCCCACAAGTGTTACTCCAGAAGATTTCCCTGCCACTACCTTGCTGCTGGATCTGTGCTGGGTCACTCAGACCAAGCCACCCCAACTCTGCAATGCCCAAAATGTCATGTGCCAGCACTTGGCCAAACTGCAGAGCAGCTGCTGTCACTGGACTCCAAGTTGTATTTTTAAATGCCTGGATTTAGCTGTGGAGATGACAGCACCCCCCTCCACGCCTCTGTTTTCCTTCTCTGTGGAGTAAGGATAATAGCATTGGCTCATTGTCACAAATCACATTGAGCCCTTGGTCTGAGGCGGGAGGGGATGTTTCTTGAAGAACCTCAGGCATTTTGGAAGCATAAGTCCTGGTGAAAATCAGTTTACAATTAGTCTTAGATGATTTTTGAAATTATTATTTCTCTGCTGGAGGGCGAGGTCTCATCCCTTACACGGAGTTATTGCTTTCACTATGGAACGTGGGCTTTTCTTGCAAAGGTCTTCTCCAGTTCCTACCCAGCTGCTAAACAGGTCCTTCTCCAGGTCCTGGGGACCTGAGGCTGGACACACATTTCATGGGTCCAGTGCCCTCATGGGAATGACCTCTGGGCACTGCTGATGCTGCTGCCTTCTCAGCCAGGAGCTTTCCAAATCACTGCTGCTCCTGGATTTCTCTCCCTTCACAGATCTGGCTGAGCCCTTTGAGTGGCTTTTAAATGCCACCTCCCCTGGGACTTGTTAAAGTGCTTTATCAGTGCCCATCTTCCTCTGCAGGGATGACCTTTAACTCATCCCTGCTGTTGCTACCTGACTCAGATCACCTTGGAAGAAAGGTTGCCATGGCGATTTCATATTCAGCTCAGCCAAAAAAACCCCAGCTTCTGTATCTTATTAAATGCTGCCTTTTGAGCACCCAGCACATGGAGAGTCAAGGCCAGGAGTTGCCTGCATTCACTCCAGCCAGGAGTTTGGTCACCAGGAGTTTCCCTGCCAGCCAGCCTGGCTGTTCCTTATCCCTTTGCCAAGCCAAATGGGTTGTTTTGGGGTTTTTTTTCTCTCCATGTTAGGTTATAAGCTGGGGGTTTGAAGCCATTAGTATTACTATGAAAACACTCCTCTGCAAAATGTCAATCTGCCTTTTCAAGGGGATTTTTCACCGCTCTAATCTAAACCGCGCTGTCAAATGTCAGGAACGGATGTTTAATGAGGATCAGTTGGAAGCCTTAATTGGATGGGTATTCAGTGGGCTTCCTTTTTTTGGTTGTTGTTTTATCCTTGGGACTCTGTTTTCACAGAGATCCTCGTTAAATTTTAGAAGCTAATCTCCATTTAAACTATGAGCTCAGGGAACTGTGGTCCTTGGGGGCTGGTGGGAGCCATGGCTGTTGTGGGCTTTCCTTGAATTCGTCTGGAAGGCAGAGAGAAAACCCATCCAGAACGCTTCTGTGAGAGCAGCAAGGACCATCTGGGGGCATAGGCTGTTCTTTTCCTGCAAAAAAACTGAGTAACACACTTGAATAAAACAGTCTAAATGCTTCAAGGTTGTGGAAGAGATGGAGAAAGAGCCCAAGAGTGTTGTGGTGGCTGGGCCAGGGTTCCCTTCTCCACTGAGAATGTGAACACAGAGACACGAGGAAGGGAACCAGCTCACAGACATGTCCAGATGCATTCATCTCCAGATGGATCGGGCACCCCAGCAGTAGGCAGCAAACCCCTGATCCTTTCCAAGGCCACGAACAACCCCAAACCCTCACAATCCCTTAAAAACAGCCAGAGATGATGCCTGCATGCCCTGCAGCCGCCTCTCCGGGCCTCATTAACTCCCTTCCGTCCTGTTCCAGTGTTTCTCTGCTGTCACCTCTGTCAGAGGCAACAGGTGCTGCACAAAATGATTTTAGTGTGCCTGTCACCAAGCATAAAATGCATCGTGCTCTTTTGTCTCAGAAATTACAGCTGAAGCTCCTCTGAGCCATCCAAAGATCATCCCAGCCCAAATCCAACATCCTCCTCACCCCACCTCCTGGCATGTGATCCCGCTCCCAATCTTCTGGCATGTATCATGTTTCTGGCAGACAGATGTACCTGATGGGGACACAGCCACTTGGCAGAGCCCCACAGCAGCATGGAAGCCCCCTGCACTTTATTGTCTGTGCAGCACGTGCTTCCTGACAGGAAAACCTTTCCCAGAGGATTTATTTCTCCATGTGAACTCTGCGTCCCGAACTCCTCTACACGAACAATTGTTCTTTGATTTTCTTTCCCCCCCTACAAAACAATTTATAACAGATGATTGTTAAAACATCCTGGTTTCCGCTAGTTGTGCTTTTATTGCGTTTTTAATTAAAACCTTGGGAAGACCATAAAAGACACATCACAGATGTGAGTGTTTCCATGCCCTGCTTCACATTAAACACCCATAAATACCCACACACCCCTCCAGCACTTCCCTGCCCCCTTTGGCCTGTGGCACACTCAGGGCTCCACCTTTTTAACAGATCCTTTGGCTTGGAACAGGTTCCTGTTCCAACACACATGCAACACCTTCCCTCCATCCCTAATTGCTTTTCATTTAACACATGCAATTACCAAAATTGCTTCTTCCAAAAATAAACCGCAGAACGTTCAGAGCTGCCTGGCTTCTCAGATGGTTTTTGGCCAAGAAATTTGTGCCCTCCCGGTCTCTCCTGGGAGGCCCAGGAGGAGGCTGGCATGCTTGTAAATCTGCCCCTTCTGTAAAATGCTCAGAAAAGGCGCCGTGAAACCTGTGCTCGAGGCAGGTGAGACGCACAGGTCACAAATCACAACGCCTGCCCGGTCATTTCCAGCCATTTGTTATGGTGTCTTAAGTCAGCAACCTCAACAACTCCCCTGGTCTCCAGCCAGGAATAAAAGTGCTGAAGGAAATCAGGCCACGGTAATTTCCCCAAACCCCAGAGCTAACATGCATGGCAATTAATTAATTTAGTGGAGAGAGGGTTTTTTTCTGCTATGAGCTCTCCCAGGGGCTGCCACAATAGCCCATCTCCTTGGCGGTCGTCCCATGGCTTTAATCATGTGTCCCACACAATTCTGCAGAAAAATTCAGCAGAAATGTCTCCTGCATGGTGCCTGAAATTCCACCTCTGAGGCCCATCTGTCAAAGCAGAAATGTGACCTGAGGAAGAGGACGAAGTCGTGGTGCTGCTGGGCTGCAAGTGCTTCTTGATTTCAGCAAGGTCAGGACAAGTCCCACCACATGCTGGCTTCTTGATGCAAGAAACAGCACAGCATGCTAAGACTTGGAGTCTTTTGGGGCTAATTATTTGTTTTAAAAGAAAAGAAAACATCCAAGTCTGGAGCTTGTGGTTAATAAAGAGCTTGTAAGAGCAAAGTTCATTTTCCCTAGAGTTGTTTTACTCATGCAAGAACTTCAAGAGTTCTTTCGCCAGCTTCCTTGAATTTGTCATTGAGAGTTGCCTGAATTATGCCTGCAAACCTCTTTAAATCTGATCACAGATGGAGCATAAATGCCATGTTATTGAAGTTGAAGGACACAGCTTACTTTCTGGGGAATAATACATTGGAGGAAGCTGATACAGAATCACTAGGATGATTCTTGTTTTGTTTTCTTTTAACCATGTTTCCTTCAAAGCTTCCATCCATAGCACAATGCTCACCCACCCCCGTAACTAATTCATTATTTTACAGCAAGTAAAATCAAACGGGAGACAAATGATTGTTGTTTAGTGCCATTAGTTTCAATGGCTTTGCACAATATTTGAGTCATTGGCTCTCGTCTTGCTTTGGAGGAATCCCAAATCTGGATGAATCTATGCGCATTATAAACCGTCCATGGGGCCAGGCCAGGCCTGCCTAACAGATGGAGGTCCATATGCTTTGGCTCTGCACCCATATGGAGCACTAATATGCAGTCCAGGAATAGAGCATGCCTCTTCTCCTCTTCCTAGCAATCTCCAGTCCAAAGTCATTTCCAGACACAAGCCGAGTTAAGCAAGTTCATCTGGAAGCGCTGCAGCAAGACACTACAAGACTGATGGTCCAAGCATAATATTTTCCTTGCTCTGTGGTTCCTGCCGAAGCCTAAATTGCAAGATTTTCTAGAAAGCAGCATGTCAGACTTTCCAGAGCACTGGTTAAAAACCTCATTACGCTGCTCTAATGTGCTTTAACCTTTGCTGCCTGGGTTGTACGAGAACACCGAGTGCTCCACTGGCCCTCACCAGAGCAGCTTCTCCAGGCAACCAAGCCAGCAAATAGCTGAGGGTATTTCACAATGCCTGGGAGGTTTTGTTTACTGGAGGCACAGGATTAGTGTCAGATGGCCTGCCACCATCTCAGCACAGGGGGACTTGACTTTTATTGCTGGCAGCGTTCCTCCGGCAGCGCCGTGGGTTTGTTCTGGCCGGGCACTTTGAGAGGGGACAATGGTCCCAGTTGCTTTTTGGCATTCAAGGACAGTGTTTTTTCCTAATCTATGCTCAAACTCTCTGCTTTTCTCATGGATACAATCAACAGATACAGCTCACTTGTGTTTTGAGCATGTGAGCAGTAAATTCAGTGCAGTTTTCAAGGAGTTTGCTATCCCCTTTAGGATGGCATCTCCCTGACCATCCCTCGGATCTGCCCTCCTCCTGCCCGTGCCTTCTTTAGAGGATTTGAGACGGCTGAAGATTCCTTCATTAACCAAGCAGGAGATATTTCCATCCATGTTGCTACTTGATGTTCTCAGCTCATGCACAGACATCACAGCGGAAGGTTCAGTGGGTACTGATCCTGGTTCTTGAACAGGAGTTCATCAAACAGGAGTTATTCCAGCTGGAAGAGGAGCTTATTGCTGGATGCCTTGATGTTGCTAATACTGGGAGAGAAGTCCATCCTCTTGGGTGGATGGTGATTTTTTGTGGCTATCATTCAGACCTCTGTCTAAGGCCTTTCTCACTAATTTCTTTGCCTGCATGGGTGATGTGCAACCACCTGGGGGGCACAATTAAGACATGGAGTCCATTCCCTGCTGCTGGTGGCCTCTCCAAACCTGGAGCTTAAGCTGGAAGTGCTGTGGTATCCACAGGGAGGAGATGACCCAAAGTAGAACTTAGACATGAGCAGTACTGGAGTTGCAGAGATTTGCCAGCTCGTAGGTGCTCAGTTGTTTTCGCAGAGAAAAATAAGATGAAGTAGTGGTGAAGAAGGGGAAGGGGAAGAGGAAGGGGAAGAGGAAGAGGAAGGGGAAGAGGACGAGGACAAAAAGGAAGAAGAAGAGGAAGAAGAGGAAGAGGACAAAGAGGATGAGGAAGAAGAAGAGGAAGGAGAAGGAGAAGGAGAAGGAGAAGGAGAAGGAGAAGGAGAAGGAGAAGGAGAAGGAGAAGGAGAAGGAGAAAGTGTTTGATGCGGTTAAAAAGGGGACCCCAAAATGAAATTCTGCTGCCTGATGCTGAGGGTGATAGAGTAACACCTAGAGATGAAAATATGTGTTAATAAACCATTGATAAACGTGAGAAACCTAAAAATTAAAGCAACCAAAAGACCAAAAGAGCTGAAAAAATGTATGGTTTGACAAAGCATTACATTGGAGACCATGGTTATGGGCCTGGTTTAACCTCCTGATGTTGAGGGGGAATCTGGAGGGAACTAAACCACTTCCTTGCCATCCCCTGTGGGTCTCACAAAGCTTTAAGCTTTAATCTCCATGCTCTCTAGCATGAAATTGGATTGTTTAAATTTTGAAAAGGAGTGGTGGATAAAAAACCAATATCTATGTCATGATTTGTAGATGGTGCAACCTTTTTGAGACTATTTTGCACAAAATTAAAAATGAATTTGTATTGGGATCAATTGAAATAATTTGTATCATCTACGTGAGACTGGCTGAAGTGCTCAGTGTTATTCCCAAGAAATATTCAAAACAGAATGTAAAAATGCAAACAACTTTCCTTACACCTTGAATACAAAATATTGTGTCTTTCTGGTTTGCAAGATTGGTGTCTCAAAAAAGAAAAAAAATTAGTTTTCTTCACAGGACAAAAAATACCCCTCAGGCAGCTTGAAAAGAAATTAAAAGGTAATTTGAATCACAGTGACTATTTGCACTTTGCTCACTAATTATCTGGGCTGTGACTGAAGCAGAGGGTTGGTTATTGACCTGCAGCACGCCCTGGCTGGTGGAGAATTTGGGGGAAGGGGATTGTCCCTCCTCCATTCCTCTCCTGTGGGGCTGGGAAGGAAGAGGTGCCTCGGGCAGCCCTGCCTGGGCGAGGGGCTGGGGAGTGTGGAAAGCAGCCTGGATCCTGTTCTGCAGTTCAGTGGGCTCACATCACCCAAGGCAGCTTTAAACCTGGCAGTGCAGGTATTAATTATGAAGGAACTTGGCAGCAGAGCCTGCGGACTCTGCAGTTTGACCAGAGGAGATGTGCTCGATGCCAGGGCCAGATCTTGGCACAATCTTCCTCAGGAGAGCAACAGCCATGTCTATATTTTTTATATATTTATCTATATTTATATATATGTATGTGTATATATATAGATATGTTTTAATATATTTATAGTTGTATGTATATATATATGCCAAGGCTAGGATGTAACCTGGCAAACCACGGTTAAAATGAAAACCCATTCAGACAGCTGGGTTTCTTACCATGGCATGGGGAGCAGACAACCCACAACCCTTATCCCCAAGCTGTTGCACATGGAAAATGCCCCAGAGGCACACTGTGTTTGGCCAGAAGAATCTTTTACAGCATTACCCCAAAAAGCCACGCTGGGAAACAGCCCCAAACTTGGCTTAGCCAGCTGGAGACTCTAGTTCAGCTCTGTTTTGCAAGTTTAGGTCGCTTCTTACCATCCAGATGCCTTTTGGCACAAATGTGCCTAACCCATGGGAGGGAGCTCCCCATCCCAGAGCCACCAGCACCACCAGTTTGGACTGACCTCACTGCTGGAGGGAGGGGTGGGATGGAGGAGGGAAGAGCAAAGGGAGCTGTGCTGCCATTTAGGGCAGTTAACTGCATTCATGGTGCAACACCTGCACCTGCATCTCTGCCTAAGGAGCATCAATGCTCCCTTTTGTTTCACTCTTGATGACAGAAGAGCCTTAATTGGGCATGAAGAAATCTATCAAGCAGCAGCTTGGTGCAGCCCCCGGGTCCCCGCAGCATCTGGCAGCTGCCGTGCTGCTCCAGGCTGGCGGCTGCCCCAAAATAGCCCAAATATCACCCACCGACCCCAAGCACTGCTGCAGGAGGCGAAGCTGAATCTCTGCTCCTGCTGCTCGTGAACAGCACAAGGGCTTTATGGCTCGCTGGGGCTTGCTGGGGCCAGGTCCCAGCTATTTGCTGGAAACAGAGATGATAAATTATGTTTCCAACCTGAGGAGCTGCTCAGAGAACCAGACCAGAGGGCTTGACACAACCCACTAAAGCAAGGGGAAATTTCTCGTTGTTTTTGTGCATATAAACAGAAGAGACCAGCCTGTGTGGCAGCAAGGTGAAATGGGAGCTCAGCCAGGGATTTCAATAGCTGCGGGGTCTTGCTCATGGTTTAATGCATTTTTACAACAGGGGTGAACAGGACCCATTCTGGGAATAGAAACATCACCAGCAATTTCATCCCCCTGAATAATTTCCTTATAACTTGCCTGTGCTTTGATGCAGCAGCTGCTTCAAGGGCACCAGAAAAAAAACCAACCCTACTCCCATCCCCTTTTCACCCCCCAGCACACCCCTGCTGTGCTGCTGTAGCTTCAGCTCAATAATCTCTGTAGGCACAGCGAGGACATCCTGATGGCTTTGGATGTCTCCCTGGCACAGCCCTGACATCCACCCCACATGGGCAAATAGGCCCAGCCTTCCCCTCTCCTCCACCAGCAAAGGGGATCCCAGGCTCTCCCCATTTAATCCCATGGCATTTCATGGTCTTGCTTTCCCTTTCGCCCTTCTATTCAATGAAAAGAAAGACAGAATAAAAATAAAACCCCTGCACATTTATTTCATTTCCTCTATTTTTATTTAAAAAGAAGGTTTGCTAACAGCAATCAGTACCATGGCCCAGGCCCCTCGATACAACAGTTGGCTTTAGCAGTCCCTGCAGCTCCATCCCTGCTCTGTCCCTCCCATGTGCCAGGGACAAACCTGGGAATTATCTGGCTTTAAGGACCACTCCTGAATCATGGGAAGCTCCTTGGGATTCCAGATTACTCCCATTCTGCAGTTTCACTCTCTCTTTCCGTCTCAGCTTAAGGTGAGGTTCACAGCCAGGTTTAGCTTTATCGTGAAACTAAAGTCAAGTAAAAATGATATTAAAAAAAGAAAATAAAAAGAAAGAAAGAAAAAAAAAGGCATCAGGTTTTAAAAAAAAAGACATGAAAGAAATAATTTTCTGGTGCTGGGAAGAAACATCCCCTCAGTGGCAGATTAGCCCACATTTATCCACTATAATGTTGCTTATACCTTAATCTTAGCCATCTTCATCTGACACTAATTAGCAGGCTGCAGGCTCCTGTGGGTACAGTAGCTTCTACAGCCCAAAACATGAAAGTGAGCTCTTTCTTTTACCACTTGAAGCACTCAGCTTTTAAAGAGACAATGTCAAGTATTTCAGCCCCAAACTGTACACTTTTTAACTCAAAAAAAACACAGCAGCAGGGGAAGGCCCAAATGTGATGATACCCAGCCACGGCAGCAGTGAAGTGCATGCCTGAGGTCTGCCTGTGCAGTGTTATTTACTCTCCCACAAATTAAACCCAAACAGCCCTCGCTGAACCCTGGACTCACCTGCGTTCTGCCACTGAGTGCTAATTAGGAGCCAAACAGAATATGCTACAGAGGCAGAAAATGAAACAGAATCATCAGATCAATCTAGTTGCTTCCCTCAAAACCCCCAAAAATCAGAGAAAAGCAAATGTGGTTATAAAGAAATTCTTTATATTTTGGGTTCTTTCTGGGAAAAAAAAAGGAAGATTATTTCTATGATGTTTATCACTAGACAAGCATCCCATCAAGATCCATCTGACATCCTATTTAACTGTTGAGAGTGAGAGATAATTAGGGCTTGAAAGGACTGACAGAGCGGGACTCCAGGAATTCAGTGCTGTGTGCTGGCTCTTCGGGGAGAAACTGAAAATAAATTATTTAGACTTGAAAAAGTCCCTTGAAGTCCTGTGGTCTTTCTGCTTGGCTGGGTCTGGGCCTATCACCCATATTTTGGCAGTTTTTGGAGGGGGAGGGAAGGCAGGCTGCTTAGCAGGTAGCAGTTGGGAATTAGAGGAATTAGAGCTGCTGTATTGTGGTTTCCACGAGCTCTGACAGATGCTGAGTGTCTCTGTGGCACAGTGAGACACTCAACACTGATGGTGCCAGTTTGTGGCAGCAAAGCTCCTTCCTGCCACGTTCCAGCATCTCTGCTGCTTCCCACATCCCTCCTTAGAAAAGGAAGAGAAATATGAGTTCAGCGTCCTCCTCACCGTCCCCCTGGCTCTCTTTCTCATGTATGTGAGTGTCACTGGGATCAGCTCAGCTCTGCTCCTTGCCACCTCCTGGACATCCAGCTGCGGCCCCAGAAGCTTCTCCCTCATCGCTCCCAAGGCCGTGCCCAGCCCGGCGCTCTGTGTTCGCATGGATCTGGGCACCAGTCCCTGCGGGGCAGGATCCGGGTCCTGCTCGACGCCACAGGCAGTCCCTGGGCTGTGAGAGCCGCCAACAAACCTTCCCTGCCCACCCCGCCCCTGCCCCTTCCCCTCCCCGCCACGAGCACGGGGCCAAGGACGCGCCTCGCTGCCAACGCCCTTGGCCAAACAAACTAACTACCAACCTGGACCAGTCACGACAAACGGCTCACGGTTACCCATCACCTAACATACCCTCAAAAACCAAGGCCACCTTCGCACCTTTTGGGTGCAAGGCAAACACCCTTCGAGTCCAGCAAGCCCCGCGGCAAGTGGTCTTGCCCAGGCCAGTCTTGCCAGATGCTCCTGCATCTCTCCTGCCCCTCCCTTGGTGAACACCGAACAGTTATAATACTCAGGTCAATATATATAGGTACCACGTAGATATATTTGTGTCGCTGTCCTGCGCGTTAACAAAGACGACCAACCCCACCAGGCACCACTTGTCCTTTCCGCCCCCTCCCCTTCCACCCGTGGCTGTGCAGGAACGTGGCCGGGGATCACCCTACGTGGCCCCATTGCACTCCCCCACAGTCAGCTTCAAGGCTCCTTGCTGGTGCAGCGTCTTTAAGGCTTTGAACTCCAAGGGCATGGTGTGTGGGCTGGCCTGTGAGGTGTAGCCGTACTTCAGGCTGTCGTAGTAGTGGTACTTGACCGGGTTCTGGTTCTGGTCCAGGGGAAAGGGCCAGAAGCCGTAGAGATAGATCTGGTTGCAGAAGCGGGTGGCCAGGGTGTACATGAGGAGGCCGGTGGTGGGTCGCTTGATGTGCACCTTGTTGGTCAGCCAGTACCTGCAAAGGGACAGTGGAGCCCATTATTCACCCACACACCACGCTCGTGTCCCGCACCTCCCTCTACCCAGCCCCTCACTGAGATCTACTGGCGATTCAAAGTGAGAGGTTTCTGACTAGCAGATCTCTCCATGCCAAGGAAAAGCCTCTCTAGGGACTGCATCCTCCTGCTCTCTGTCTGCTGGTTACATCACACTTGTTGCCATGGCACTGAAGCATCTCATGCCTCGACAATCCTTTATGAAAAACAAATTGCTTGCAACAGCGGCCTTTGGTACTTCAGCCTACAATTATCCTCCAATCCACCCCGGAGATCAATACCACAGACCAAAGCATCCACACGTCAAGTAGACTCCAACAACCCCTCGAAGCAGACACAGTCAAACACATGCTGATGACTTTCATTGATGAATGAAGATTTTTACTCTGACAGCAAACACGACAGGGCTGGAAAAACATCTGCCTGGGAACAAAGGGTCATGAGGCTGAAAGAGCTAAAATGCACTGCTGAGTTCCCATTACACCCAGCGACTGCTACTGTGATCCTGGACCAAGATACATCGCCACACCCGGCAGCATGAGTCCATCAGGCACACAATATGGCACATTGCAATATATAATGTGAGATATGGAGGTCAGCTGTGCTCGCTGCTGGGAAGCATGTTAGTTTTTATGAGGGATGGCAAAAAGAACAGGGGAAGGATGTAGTGATGCAGCAGCAGAAACGGCATCAGCCGTGGTATTTTGGGCTGCTGATAAAAGTTACTGCAGCAACAACATCCTGTAAAAAGATGTTTCCAGTGCCCAGCATTTATTGCAAAGGTAACTTATCTGGTTCACTCAGCAGGAAAACACTGTCAGAGGAGCAAAATCAGAAAGCAAAAGGTTTGGGGAGGTAGAAGATATCCCCATCAGGCACACTCCTTCCTCCCCCAGCATGTCTGATGCCAGCACTGCCCCAGAGCAGGCAGGGCTGGTGCAGGCAGAACATCCTGCTGTGCTGCAGTCTGTCTGAGCCCTCAGATTATTTTTAACAGATATTTCCAAGGGCCTGAGCTCAGGTGAGTGACTGGCAGCACCTTGGATAAAAGGCACGAGGAGGCAGAGCAGAGCATGTGGCATTTCTGTGCTCTCACCAGACATCTGTGATCCTGAGCCGGGTCCTGCTGTCGCCGTGGAGCCCCAGGAAGTGTCTTGCTCCTCATTCGCACTTTCTGCTGGGCTCCTGAGGGTCTGGTGCTCAGACAGCAGGAACCCCTGGGAGAGCTGAGCCTTAATCCTGCAAATTAGCTTTTCAGGAAAGCCATTAAAATTTAGCAACTAAGGCACAAAACGTGCTTGCTTGTTCTCAGCCAGATAAGAGAAAAAATTGACTTTTCTGGTGAATCAAATTCTGGAAGCAGAGTGACTGCTTCTGCATGTGCAGGAAGGGCACAGGGACAGTTTTTTTGGGTGCCATATGCAGGGGTGTTCAAGCATATGGGGCTTTAGAAATGAATATGATGTTTTGGGAAAGAGGTCTTTGCCTGGCTGGTGCTGGCATCCAGCACGGAGAAGGAGCAAGAAACTGGGGGAAAAGCAGCATCTCAGTGGCACAGCATCAGCGTTTTCTGGGCTTGCCCAAGCGTAGGGCTGTGCTGTGGGGACCCGGCAGAGCTCTCTGCAGTGCAGCGGCAACCTGCTCCCACAGGTGGCCATAAAGCAGCCTCCTTGATGAGTTTATGGGCAAGCACATTAGACCCCCTGTGTGCAGAGGGAAATGGGAGATTATCACAACCATTTAACACTGTGAATTAGGGTATCCTCATGCAGCGGGGAAGCCACCTGGGAAGAACCGTCAAGCCATATTAACCAGCTGGCTTTGGGGGAGGACAACTGTCTGGGTTTGTCCTGCAGCTGCTTTAGCCTTAAAACTCTCCTTTTTTCAATTTACCAGCTGGAGCACACGGAAAAGTACTGGTGACCTTTTTCCCTCCCAAAATACTAACTTTTGAATTTTTTTGAGAGGCTGTAAAAGTCTATGAATGTCCAAGGACCCTGACTGCAAGATGAAGTGACTCTTGCACACAGGCACAAGACATTCATGTGATCACCAGTTTAATGTATATTATGATGAGAAAAATGACCTGGGTCAGACACTGAAGCACCCTACAGACACACACTGTCCTCTGCAACCCAGCACACACAAAAAACCTTACCAAGAGCAACAAGCAACCACCCAAAAGCATCCCTACCAAAACCAACTCAGTGTATCCACCTCAGCACAGGCAGCTAGTGAGCACTTGGTAATATTGGGGTAGGGAACACTGACAAATCATTTTTTTAATAATGAAAACTAAAACCTGGCTCTTTTGTCTGTATCTCCCTCTGTTGCAAGCAAGGTATTGCAAAAACCTCGCTCATGCAGTATTAAAAATTCTCAACACAGCTCTGAGAGGGGGTGATGGACTCCAGGCTGTCCCAGCCCACCCACACAGATCTCATAACACATAATACCCAATCCATGACACAGGCCATGCCACAGCTCCTGCAATTTGTTTCCTGGACAGTGAAGGTGGGAAATCCTCTGGTGAGGTCTGGGAAATACTTTTTAACGACTGGTTTGTGATGGGAGTGTCAGAGCTGTGCTATGTCCTCTTATCTCTCCCACCACTGTCCAGCTGAGACAGCAACCACAATCCTGGTGCAGGAGAGAACAGCTGGGGATGAAAATAAAACCTAATTAATTCTGTAAATCCAAATGAGGTTGTCTGGGCGCACATGGGATGCTGTGTCAACACCGCACCTTTAATATGCAAGGTCCAGGATTTTAATTAGGAGGAAAGATAATCTCGAAGCAGGCAGTAATTATTTTTCGAATTGGCTACACCAATCACCATAACTATTAACTGCAACATTTTATGGAAAGAGACAGCAATTAAAGGAGAAGAGCAAAGAGCAGTCCTGAAACCCAGTACCTCTGTTCTCGGAGCTGTCCTCCCAGCAAGGACCTCCTTCAGAGGCTGGTGCTGTGTCTGTAAATAAACCCTCAGGCGTGGATGCAGCTCCTGAGATAGGCAGGAGCCTGAGCAGGATGTGGCTCGGAACAGGAACCATGATGCTGTCAGGGGAAAATTGCCTGAGACAGCTCTGATTTCAGATCATGATGGTGACAGATGGAAAATGCCATCAGATCTTCAAGGCCATCTTCTTTAAGGAGGCAGCCTAGACACAAGCCCTAACACCTTCTTGAACTGAGATTTAAGAAGAGCAGCTCAGAGTCTCATCCTACAGCTGGGAGGTGGTTCTGGTTGCTCCTCAGGCTCCTCATCAGTTCATGCCTCTAGAGAGGGGCTGCTCTGCAGCCACAGGGAAAGGAACTGCTGCATTGGGACCTTAAAGCCCAGTGGGAATCCTTCAGGAGGCAACACTGAAACTGTCCCTAGGAAGCCACAGCTGCCCCTGAGCCAGGGAAGGTGCAGCCTCCCCACTGCACACCAGGAGCACATTCCCCACCACACTGACAGTGCTCATCCTCCCCCAGCACCACTGGATTTGGGAAGCAGAGCCTGGCCTGGATTTGGGCAGGAATGCTGGGTGCAGAACTCCCCCCTGCAGGCAGCATTCAAGGACTGCTGGAGAGGGCAGGGTCCTACTCTCCCACCTCCTGACACGCCTGAGAAAAACCTAAAACAACTTGTACCTTCCAGGTAAGGGTTAACCCACAGGATGAAATTAACAGAAAATCCATTGCCCTGATGAAATGAATAAAAGATTTAGGTCAATGAAGAAATCAAATTTCAGCAGTATCAGCTGCATAATTTTGTGATACAAATCGGAATAGCTGAAATAATGCAATTTCAGACTCTTTTAAAAGAGCTAATTCATAGAAGTGTGATATAAACACAAGCTGTTGTGAAGGTGCTAGTCCTTGAGTGGCAGCAGCGCATTATCAGTCTGCCACACACATCCTGCTCCCAGTACTACCTGGGAAAAAGCAGACACAGATAACCAGGGCGAGTGCCCAAAGTGACAATGGTACAGGGGGACAGGACCCGCTGGTGCTGGCAGGGGACAGAACACATCCCAGTGCTGGGTGGATGGAGTGCTGGAGCCCAGAGAGCAACTGCTATTCCCCCATTCAGCTTCCACCCTTTCTGTCCAGGTATTGAGTCTCCTCTGTCACCTTCACCAGAACAGCTAAGAGCCACTAACAGGGTTGAGAGCTGTGTGGGACAAGCAGGAATGGGCATGTGCCCACTCAGATGCTAACACTGACTCCAAACACTGGATCTGGTGTCAGTGGGGCTTTATCCACAGTCTGGGCAAAGCACAAACACCAAACCCAGCCTCTTTGTCCAGACTGGATCCATACCGTGTGGCCTGGCTCTGGTTTTGGTGACTTGGCACGAGCAAATCAACTCTGAGCCACAGATAAATAACACTCTTCTCTCCTCCAGGTCTTGAGCTCTGCGATGCCCTTTCAAACATCCATGGTACTCAACACCCTCAAGTTAAAGCATTTCCAAACAGACAGAAAAGGAAAATAATTGAGAATAACCTTATTTCTTTCACCTTTCCTTTCTATGCCCTTTCACTTCTTTTGAAAAAGAAAAGACTAAATCTTCCTGATTAACAGGAACAAATTAACTCTCTTGGGGCCCCAGTGCAGACACACCACAGCTTGGGTTCAATGTGCCTCAAGTGCAGAGAGGGTGAGAATAACAGCTCACACACGGATTTCTTTATGGGATATGCACTGATCTAACCCACACATGGTTTAATGAGTTGTTCAGTGTTCCCCTTGCATCCCAACCCAATCACACACTTGTGAATGGCTGTTTTCTTCCCCTACACACTTTGGACATGTTCTTCTCTCACCTGAGCATAGGACCACTGTCCTTAAACCATCTGTGGGACCAGAGGGGAAGGGCTTTAAGGCGTGAGACCCAAGGGCAGGTATTTCAGAGGAGCCCCTGTAAGCATAAACTCCATAAGGGAGGAAGCGTGAAGTAGCTGGTTTAGAAACCCACAAGTGGGTGATGCTGGCCAGACACCGCTGGACACAGCAGAACTGATCTCAAGACAGAGGGTGAGAAAAGCTGAGCTGGGAGGGCTGTGAAAAGGAAAAGCAGGAGCTTAGGTTTAATGTGTTAGAGAAAAGGAGAGGCTGCAGAGGGATGCAAAGGAGTGCAGTGACAGCAACAGGTCAGGAGAATCATCTGCACACATGTCCTGTGTGGCTGCAAGTGAGGCAAAGGATGTGGCATAACAGGGACATGAGGCAAGGAGGGGCCAGGTGACCGTTTCCACCATGGCTGACAGATGGGAAAGGCACCGTGCCCTGAAAACTCAGTGAAGGCTCAGCCCCTGTTTGGGTGTGAGGACCCAGGCAGACACCCAAGGCAAAGATGAGTGCACCCTGGGGCTGTCATGCTGCAGTGCTGAGGGCACGTGGCACCCTGGACCCTGGGCAGGGCGATTGCGGTCCTGACAAGCGCACGCCAACTGTCACAGCCATTTGGATGTTAAACCTAACAGGAGACCAAGCCAAGGAGCTGGAAGGTTCATTGATTTTTAATTTTTTTTTCTCTCAAGAAGCCCTTAACAAAATCTTATGGGACTGGAATTGGTTACTGCCAAGAGACCCTTGTGATGGACACAGTGAGAAATGCTAGACTGAGATTAGACAAAGTGAAACATGTCCATGAATTCGCTGCAAGGAGTGACAGACAAACCTCCAGACACAATTATTTTCCCTCTCTTCCTGCGTTTCATGTTATTTCTCTAACGAAAGCTGCTTGGCAAGAGGGATTACAAGGCTTTTTGGAGACACTAACAGACAACTCATAAGGGGCTTGCTTACTTCCCAGACAGGCGAGGAGTACGGGGCTCACCAGATGAATTGCTCAGGAGCCATTTTATGGAATCATTGCGAAGTGAGGCACACACACACCCTGGAACACACAGCACTGTCCCCAGGAACTGGCTCCCTGCCACGAAACTGCTCCCCTCTCCAGCCCTGGAGGTGACTTGGCTTCCTTCTGAGCTCCTCCATCAGAATGCTGAAGGCTCTCTCCCCTCCTGGTGTGAACTGAACCGTGTGAGAAGAGCCTTCGTCCTATTGCACGTCCTATTGCACCGATTATCCGGAATCAACAACACAAAAAGCTATCAGCAAACATTTAAAGCACCCTCACGGCTAGAAAGGTGATGTCTCAAATGATGCTGTTAAGGACAACAAAACCAAATGCTTTTTACTTATCTCAGCAATGCATCCTCCACAAACGCCCCAAAATGCACTGAAAATTATAGGAAAAACGCTCAATTGCCACTGAAATGTGTTTTGGTTTGAGGGAAAGCAGAGCAGGACAATAAATACTGTGGTTCAAGGAGGAGTCAAGGGCTCACAAATGTGTTTTGCTGGTAGTGGAGAAAGAAAAGGCAACGCTTTTGTGGCCAAATTGAAGTTGGCCGAGATGTCAGCCTTTGTAGAAAGCACTATTCCTTGGGCAAAAAAAATAAAGGGGTGCCTTGGCTGAAAGACTTCCCCCATTTCTCATTTCTTTGTGACTTCCAAATCAACTCAGGGTAGATATAAAAGGTAGTTTTATCCAAAAAGGGAGAAGATGGGACATGCCTGCAACAGCAGCCCACTGCAGCACAGAGGGATGTGCTGTGGGGCTTTGTGGATTATCGACTCTTTGCTACACACCACATGCCACAAAATGTATTTGTTTCATATCTGTCACAAACAAAAGTGCAGTGCTATGAACTGGCACAGAGAGAGCTGGAGATACAGAGGAGGTTGTTGGAGACCATATCCCTCATAAAGCAAAAATATGGGATGAATTGGACAGTGCCACAGAAGATGAAACAATAAACTCCCAGTGCTTCTGGTCAGTTTGACCTGAGGAAGGACTCCTTCACCCCAGATCACATCATATCAACTACCCTGGGCAGATGGTCAGGACAACCCTAATGGTACCTGAGAGGCTTCCTACACATCACCAAGGGCATCAGCCACCTCCCTCAGCTGTGCCCAGTTCATTCATTTCTGCCTGAATCACTCTTAAATCCACCCAAGTCCAAACCTGAGGAGGCTGCACCAAGGCAAGGGTTAACACTGACTCCAGCCTTCTCCCAGAACCAGCCCTTTGCCCCCTAGCCCTGGATGCTCCCTCTGTGAGCTCCTGGGCCAGGCCACAACACACTGGGTCGCTGCTGAAGTGCTCCCATCAGTTCTGGCTTTCTGAGGGGGCTGCAGTTTTCATTAGGTTAATTGCTAATCAGTAGGCATCCTTGTTTTCCTGCTGATGAGTGTGAGAGCAGGAGGGCAGGTCAGGCAGCAGCTCCCTTGGCTGAGAGGGCAGTCCCTGACGAGGATCAGCCCTGGCCTCTGTGGTTATAATTGAATTAGTGCTGCCTCTGTGCTGCCAGGAGCCACCTTCCCCACTGCCCCCAGCACGATGACCAGCCCAGGGGACACGATCAAGGCCTTGGCTGTATTTCCAACCAGGACCTTGGAGTTTGCCATCAGCATCAGCCACTGTCCAACCACGTGCTGGTGACATATTCATTGTGAACACCACCAGCTCCCTTCACCTGCTTGGTCTGACTGGTTGCATCCCTCTGAGCCCCAGCAGGTTCTGAGAAGCCCAAACCCATGCTCCTTGCACCCCAGTAAAGCCCACAGTGACACTAAAACATCTGCAAAAGGACAACACTGCTCCAGGCCATAGGGAAGGGCAGGCACATCGCTCCAGGCAGGAGACAGCTCTGAACCCCTGGGCTTCTCCCAAAATCCCTGCATCTCCTGCAACCAGGCAGGACCTGCCAGCCACAGGTGGTGGCTCCAACACTGCTCTGCTGGAGCTGCACAGGGACAACCAGTGTGCCAGCCAGCCCAGCTGGACCACAGGGCTGTGACACAGAAAGGCCAGGAAGATGCTGTGAGTTGGAGGATAAGCTCAGCAGCTGAGCTTGTGGTGGCATCCTCTTCTCCTGTGGGAAAGTGATGCCTAACCCTTGCCAACTCCTCTGCAAAGCTTCCTATGGGAAGTTTCTGGTACTGGGAATGGTTGCCAGCACAGGATTAGCAGCCTGTTGATTTAAAGGGCTTATTACAGGAGCTTAATTCTATTTTGACAGATGAAAGTAAGTCAATTACAGCTAGAAATAGCTCCGAATTTGGGTTGTGGAATTTTTTTTCTTCCTGTCTTCCCTTTCTGTGAGTTGTGGTATCATTTCCTTCCTTTTCTTTACCTCAAAGCCAGTGTTTTCTGTAAATGCCTCTCTGGCCCAGGGAAGCCTCTAACACAGGCACTTGGGGCAGATGTGGTACTTGCTCATTACTGCTGCATGTGAGGCACCATGGCACCAGACCCTCCACTCCTCCCAGCCCACCCAGGCTACCCTGGAGCAACTCCTTGGCCTTGCTCCTGGCAGAAATGACCCCAAAACCTGTCCCCTACCCACCCCCAGGACTGTCACAACCTGAACTGGGACAGGCAACAGCCAGCAGGGACCAAGTGACCAGCAGAGCTCAGGCTCAGTGGTGTGTGGGAAAAGTGCTCAAAGAAATCAAGGAACATTAATGCTGAGGCTTAGAAGTGGGAGCACCAGCTAAACAAGGAAATTCCCATCCTGTGAGACTAACACGGTCTAGCCAGGAGCAGAGGACAACTACTGCCATAAGTCATCTCCAAAAAAAGTCAGTGTCTGCCTAAACTCTCTAAATGCCTAAGGAATCATGATCTTTCTAGAGAAATAAAGCACAAAAGCAACAGCCTACCCCATCCCCAAATCATTTACATGAACGTCTCCCCATGGGGCTCTTTTTCTTTTATAACCTCCCTGTCCCCACCACCCCTGTGTCTCCTGTACACCTGAGGATGCAAGCAGAGAGCAGAAACACCCCTTCCTTCCCTCACAGTAAACCCACTCACCCCCACCTGGCCCTGTTTATCTGAGCAGCAGGACCAGGGCACTCCCTTCCCACCCAGGCTGGCACACGAGCTCCCTGCCTGGAGGACCTGTGTGAGATTCGTACGTGTCACTCAAGCACAAGATGACAAATCTCACTGCTGGCTCAGTGCACACACGTTTCTCCAAGGACAGTCCTAACCACAGGCTGGGGAGTCATGGTGACACCCCAGGAGAGCTGGAAGACTGAGGTTTGGATATTGCTGAAAGCCCTCACACTCAAAGAGCACAGTGGGGAGTTCACAAGGAGGTCTCCAGTTCTTATCTAGGGACCATCCACCACCCCATACTCAGGGTCTGTAGGAAGAAACAACCTGCACTGTTCTCCTCCAGCACAAACGCAGGGATGGCTCTCCAGCTCAGGAAATGCCGGCTCAGAGCACACTGGGCAGGCTCTCACCCTCGGACAGCGTGCAGCAGGCGCAGCGAGGGGTAGGCAGTCCTGACGTTGATGTGGTGCTTCAGGATGAGCTCATTGACCCACTCCACGCGCTCCTTGCCCCCCTTGGCCATGAAGGCCGGGATCCAGAGGATGCTGCCGTTGAGGCTGTGCAGGCGCTGCAGCAGCTTCTCCCTCCAGGTCTCGTTCACCAGGTCCTCGAAGGCGCGTTGGATCACCGAGGGGTTCATCGTCACCAGGTCCGTCTTCATGCCCACGTCCTGAGAGTACTCCTGGACAGGGGCCAGGTTGCACCTGCAAAGGGAAACACCCAACAGCCCTGTTCAGTGGGCTGAGAGAGGGCAGTGACAGGCACCAGGGGGGTGTGATGCCAACAGCCGGCACAGGTGACAATGTGCCCATTCGCCCTTGCTTTTGGGAGGAAGAGGAGGGAGAATGACTTTCTGCAATAAATTAGTGATGATGAGCTGTCTCCATTTCAGGCCACCATCCCTCAGCACGATGGCACGTGCACACGTGTCCCTCTGGGACAATGCTAATGTCAGCCACAACTGTGGTGTCTCGTGGGTGGTCTGTAGGGAGCAGCAGCTCTTCTGGTGCTGCTCAAAAATAACATCAGCAACAAACCTCCAGTCTCTGCTCCCATGGTAGATTTGAGACAAAACAGCCTTTCCCACTCAAGGAAAGCACTTGCTTCTTAATTCCAGCCCCGCTGGAGTAACATTATCCCAAGTGCCTTTTGTCCTCCTGGCGGGTCTCTGCAAACTGCAGACCTGGTGGCACCGGTGGTGATACTGACACCAGCAGGAGGGGGATGCCAGGATATGGTCTCCACAGGGCCTGGCTGTCTGGAGGCTGCGACCTTCAAAAAACACCTCTTTCTGTAGTGGTCATTGGTGCCTCCTCTCAGGTTGTACATGTGGACACAGGACACGTGCCACATGCTCCTGTGTCACACCAGCATGAGGGCTGAGGGCCTGTGGGACAAACTGCCCATAAATCCACCCTCGTTTCAGAGTGGTTTTCTACAGCTCCTTGAGGGGGGTAATCTGTGCCTGTGCCATGCACATGGTACAGGACAAATGGCACCAGGAACCAGAGAGATGCTCCCCCAGCATCGTAAAAACCACAGGGTACCCATGTGTTTGCACACCAAGTGCTCTGCTGTGGTGTTTGACAGTGAAGTTACAGTACTTAATGAGCAGGAATTGCATCCTAACCATCTGCCTCGATAATCAGCCATTATTACTGTTTTCCCTACTTTTTTTTTTAGATGGGGAAACTAAGGAATGGTGGAAAGAAAATCCAGCTACTGGCATGGCGGCCCTTTGATGGACTCGTTGCTGGGAGTTAATTTACCGAAAATAAACATTGGACCTGTACCCTGGACACAGACCCAATCACTGGTCACTGTCAACCCTGCTGAAAAGGCTGCCTGGATGGAGCAAACCTTCCTCGGGAAGACGCAGGTTCCAGGAGTGGCTCAGACAACCTACAGTGGGAAGTGTGTCTGTGCCAGACCTGCACTAGCCCGTGGCTGGGGAGAAGTCACTCAAAATCCCTATCCTCACATCCAGAAAAACTCCTCTCCTGCAATTTTGCTGCCTGACAAGAATATCTGTCACTAAACTTTGCCAGAACCACAATAAGCAGTTTTTCGCTCTGCTCTCTTGGGTTCCAGTTAAGGATAATGCTCTATCCCCTGTGGACAGGCTGGAGCTGCCAGCAGCCAGGCAGGTGGAGCAGCAGGATTTGAGTGGGGGACAGAGGTGACATTATCCTCATTCCCACGTCACACCAGCACCGCCTCTGTGAGCTGCTGATGGATTGGGCTGTCCTCATAATAGACTCACCAGAAAACAAATGTCTGCACATACATAAATCATCCTGGATTCCACAGCCTCTCAACTAACAGGGGCATCAGGGCTGGGAGGGCAGGAGCTCCTCCTTTCCACTTCAGACAGCTCCAGTAGTGAATTTGGTGAGTCCCAGCAGGGCTTAGGATGTGCTGCTGCTGGGGCAGTGCAGTTGCAGGACAGCTGCACTGGGGACAGAGGGGACACAGGGGACTGGCAGACCTGGGTGTGCATGAGTGTGGTGCCAGGGCATCGTGTGGTACACCCAGTGCGCGAGGGCAGAAGTGATTTGGGGAAGAACACAGTTTGTGAGAGCCCAGGGTGCGGTTTGTTTGCAAGAGGGCAAACCTGAGAGAAGAGGAGGGGGCACTTGGGAGGGGTTAATGGTGCACCATGCGAAGAGATGAGGTGCACTTGCAAGAACAGCACTTGGAGACGGGTGGAAGGGTTTGCAGCAGGACATTTGCATCAGTGAACTCCGTGTGTACACATGGGGCTGCGAGGCTGGGCTGCCCCAGGTGACCAGGATTCCAGCCCCTGCACTCCTCCAAAGGCCCCTGAGGCCCCCCTGGTCACGCTGTGCTGCAGGGAGCAGTCCCCTACCTTATGACGAAGCTGTGAGCGTCGATCTCAGGGCCGCAGCCACTGCTAAGCAGCACCCCCGAGTTGCCCACGATGGCACAGGTGGGGAACTGCTTGCCCTTGAGGGGAGAGGTGCGGGGCAGCAGCTCGTACAGGTTCTGCGACACGTTCATGGTGCTGTCCCTGTCAAAGACGTAGTGGATGATGTCCCCTGGCTTCAGTGTCCCCTTCAGCACGGAAATGTCCTTCTCTGCATCCAGAAACTTCAAGATCTGTTTCCTGAGGACAGGCAAGAAAATAGCCTTATCAGGTGAGGTACAGAGATAACTCGGGTCAGATGTAAGGTGAGCTCTTGCCTCCTGGCTGCCCTCACTCTCTGTCCAGGCATAGCTTACAAAGGATATCTCCATCTCAATGCCTGCTCCCTCTCCACTCATCCCTGCCCAGGGCAGGCTCCCACAGTCAGCTCACCATTTGTGAGGGCCCCTGAGTTTACCCTGGGAAGATCTCCTTCCCTCTGTGACCCATCACCTGCACACACAAATTCCACCTGGCCTGAAAAACTGGGGTTCAAGTGCTCCTTGCTCCATCATTGCCAGGCCAGCTGGTTCAGCTGGGAATTCATTTCCAAGTGATCGCTTACAGATATGATGCCTGGCTCAGCAGGAGATAAGTCTTTTTATTTCTTCCTTGACTTCTTTAGATGATACACAGAGGCAATTTGCCAGCTTGCACTGGAGAGGACCGAATCTGTCTCTTGTCCTACAGGTAATTACCAGTACCTGATCTTCAAAGAGAGTGTCTGGTTGTGTCTCCATTTGGATGAGGCTGGTTTAATGTTGTGCTTAATGCTTTCATTACTTCTGTCAACAACAGCTGGAGACGAGGAGTCATTTATTACTGCTTCAGCTCTAGAGAAAAGAAAGTCGGGGAGAGGGAGACAGACTCCGTTAGCATCCCAATGGCACTTCTAATCACCATCTTCAGCTCTGGCTGCTGGAATTCAAACTTCATCAGAAAAGTAAAATTGTAGTTATTAGCTAAACAAGAACTGAAAGCCTGTTCGTATTCTGCTACACCCAAGCAGACAGACAGAAATCCTTAAATACGCTTCCAGGAACACAGACTGACAGCAAGGCACAGCTCCACAGAAAACACACCATTACACACTGAGCTGCAGAAAGGCATGCACAGAAAACCACACAGTGACAGGCTGGCAGATGGGCACTTACAGACAAGACACCCCAAAGCCCCCAAAATTCACTAAGACACTTCCTAGCCAAGGCTGCTGCCCTGTTGCCTTGTGGCTCCAAGTGTGCATCCCAAAGCAGAGCCAGCTCAGCTCCTGGAGAAGATTAAAATCCTCATCACAGAGGAGCAACCCTCTCCTCACCCAGTGGAGAAATTAATTCAGCTGAGCTGCTGGGTGCTGCTTGTGAGCCCGGGCTGTGAGCATCCTGCACTAAAGAGGGCCAGGCTGGCTCACTGGAAACTTTTTCCCTGCTTAGAATTGAGCACAAGGATTTCAGCATCCACATCACCTGTTCCAGACCAAGAAAGGAGCAGCAGCCAGAGGCTGGAGATGATCACTGGGAGACCCCGGGGTTTAATCCCTGCTCTAAGAAGCAAATCAGCCCCAGCACTTCTGTGCCATTTAAATCAAACTGCGTGAATTGAAGGAGCCTCCAAATACTTGGTTCCAGCCAGCTGCCCTCCAAAAAGAAAAGCCAAGCATCTCATCAAGAAGCTGCGTGTGTATGTGCAGCCCCGAAAAATCCTTCACACTCCAGAGCACTCTGAAAAATACACAGGCAAAGCACTCGCTATCAGCTAAAGGGAATCTCCCTCTCCACTGCAAAGGGCTCTTTCCAGCTGGGAAATGCTTTGTAAATAAATGCAGTTATATAAAGCATGTAAACCCCAAGGAGAGAGCAGAGTGAGAGATGGGGCAGAGGTGGTGGCCCAGGCTCATGGACAAACATTCAGCTCCTGGGATCGTATCTCCAGCCCAGGGAAAGAGCTCCCTAGGACACACTGTGGCTCACACTGTATAATGTTTCAAAAAGGCAAGGAAATGTGTTTATAAATGCTGGCTGCCAGTGTCCTGGTGTGTGTGTGTACAGTACCTCTCCAGAGGCTGCCAGTCTGTTGGATTTGTTTGCTTCTTGCATTTTGCTGCATCACTCATGTCTTGGAAAGCTTACCTAGAAGGTGTCAAAAATCATAACAGAAGCAGGGTAAAGCAATCCAGGGAATAACGATGATTTTTTTTGGTTTTGTCCATTTTCTTTGTTTTGATCATGGGTGGTGACATCATCACAGAATGATATCACTCTTTCTTGCACGGTGTCACCAAGATTTTCAAATGTGCCACTTGGCAACGCTGGGCTGACAGGGAATCATTGTAAAAATAACACAGAGAGGCACTGAATGGGGCTGGGATGCCAGGGAGTGACTCTGCCACGGAGGGATGTTACTGGAGTGCACTGCAATAAAACTGAATGGAGTTCTGATCCCAAACACAGCGATCTCTCCTCTAATAGCACTTAAAACTATGGAAAATAGCAACTCTATCACTGACTTATTTTCACAATAAGTAACTCTTTCTCATTCTTTCAATCACCACAACTTTCGGATCCTTGGTTATTTGCAAATGATTATTGCACTGAGCTGGAAGAAGGAGGGGGAGAAACGATTAAGAAAATGCAAAGGAGAAGTGAAAAGAAATAGATACATTTGCTAAATAAGAACAGCACTATCCAGCGAAGAGGAGAAGCAGATTAATAGCTGCCTTACAGCAAAAACAAATGAACACAAAATCTAATTTACAAACCTATTAGATTTGCTATGTAAGCTGTTCACAGCTGATCTGATTGTACCTCTGCCTCCAGAACTCCTGCAAGACAAAGGAAATGCATTATTTATAAATCCAGCTCCTTTTTTGCCAAGCATTGTTCAACAGTCAGGAGATCCTGCTCTGAAGGGCTCCGAGCAGACACTGCCGCGTTGCCCGCGTCCCACCCCGTCCAGAAGGGAGATGTCCTGATGCCTCTGAAGGGCTTTTCATCCGTTGTCACCGCTGCCCTGCTGTGACCATGAAGTCGTTCTGACACGGAACGCTCCGAGCCACCCCAATTAATAACACCTGCATGATCTAACCAGCCATCAAAGACATCTGCTCTCGCTGCCATGCAGTGTGCACCCTACAGCTGCATTAAATACAGCTCCACTTCTCTTCACGAGCCAGGTGCTAGCAGGGCACAGAGAAGCCCTCCTCCGTCTCCAGGCTGCCAAGGGACTTGCCCTGTCCTTTTCAGGTAGGGGCTGAACTGAATGATCTGGACAGGATTCCCACCTCTGTCTTCACCCGGGCTTTTAGTTGAGAACATCCAATTTCTCTATTTGATCCAGACTAAATAACCAGCCTCCTTGACTTGTGGAGACCCCATCCTCATGGTGTTCCTCCTCCCAGCCCCCAGGGACCCAGGACAGACCCAGCGCTCCATTCCAGCCCACTCCAATCCTGTGAGTGCCTTCAAGCCCCTTGTCCCCACCTTTGGTGTAACTTGGCTGAAGCTACAAGGCCAACTCACCACAGTCATTCACATGCTGGAGCTGAGACCTGAAGTGACAGCACTGTCACTCCCACAGCCTGGCACCACCACACAAGGACAGAGGCCAGACCGGTGTGACCAAGACCTGTGGGAATGAACAGCCAAAGTTTCCAGCACCTACATGATGCTACACTGAAGAACAGGCTGGACAAGGCCCTTCAGAAAACCACACCATTCACACGAGCTGTGAATCCTCACTTAAAAACAAATACATACAAGTATTGGTCTGCATCTAGTTGGTTGCAGAGCCCCTTCTTGCTTTAGATTGCTGCTTTCAAAGTGGTCACAAAGAACAAGTTGCCCATCTTGTGATGCTCAGGGGAGCTGGGCTCCCAGTCAGACACATTTTAACTTCCATGTACTCACTGCTCTGTTTTATTATTCCCATTGCACAGATATCCCAATGAGCACACCCATAAAGAGAACCTAATTCTCCTCCAGCAGAAATATTGTTACCCCGAAATATATACCTTAATGAAAATGTATCTCAGGAGAATGTATTTCTACCAGTTCTGAAAAAAAATCTCAAATGCATTAGACAGAAATGAAAAAGTGTGTGTGAGCGTGTTTGGTGCCATTAAAAGGATTTTCAGACTCGCGGGATGCAGCATAAATCCCCTCATTAGGCGGAGCACAGCCCTCAGGACCACGTAACATCAAACCCTTGGAAATGCCATGATGGTTTTCCATTTCCTCCCTCCTGACAGAGACCATCCATGGCCAAGTTAGAGCGATTCCCGCTCCTCCTTCCTTTGACAGACCTGAGAGCCTGCGAGCTGTTTCATTTTTTGGTGCATCAAGGGAACAGCAGGACTGGCTCATTCCTGGAGCCTACTGGCATTTAACAAGCCTCCACATTAATGGGGTTCACGGCGGGGTGTGGGAGCAGACTGGATTAGTGTGCAAACCACGCACCCGCTCACAGATATCTCCTCTGAAGAAGCCTTCCAAATGGATTCACACTCCTTCACACTTGCTGTAGGACAGACAAAGCTTAGAGAAAGAAATGGGTTTTTTTCCCTGAATACGTGCTGGTTCACAATCTCTGAGAAAGGGAAAAAAAAGGGAAATTAGGAAGTAGAGAATACTATTCCCTAGGTGTTAGTTCCCACCTCATCCCTGTTTTGCGGCTACAGCAGGAAGGATTCAGAGCATCACAACATATTATTCAAATGCATTTATCCAGTCTGGCTTTACGTGCTCCCAGCGACAGGTCCGTGTGTCTCCTCCTGGAACTGGGCAGGTGTTGGGGCTGGAGATGCTGGATGTGAGGAAGACAAGTTGAGAGCACCTCTCCCAGCTGCCTGTGTGCAGCCTGGTGGGGAACGGGGCTGGCTGCCAGGTCCCCAGATGAGAACCCCCTTGGGGACGGTGTCAGGGGTTACTCTTTTCCTCTCACACACTGTGAAAAGCAAAAACATTGCAATGCAAAGAGAGACACAAAGTGTTCTGCTGTCATAAATGAACATGGAAGAGGCAGCTTACTGGTGGAGGAGAGCAGGGCTCTGTTAGCCACCTTCCCATGGCACTGGGATCACTGCTTTGCTGGCCAGCAGCAGCCACAACGCTCTCATGGACACCTGAGATGCTGGCAAAGACATTGCTCCCTGTGCCAGGCTTGGTCACCCTCTCCAAGACAGGGAGACTGCCCAAAGCTGAGACATAATACTTGGCTGAAGGTCTGAGCTGCTTTAGTGAATCTTCAAACGCCCGAAACTGTCAGTCTTTCGGTGCTTTGTGTCCCACACTACAACTTCAGGCCATTTTCCCTGCAATCTCCCTTTGTACAGTGGAAGGCGATGTGCTGTACGATGCTGTGGGGTGTGTGGCCCTGTCCAGTCATCCTGCCCAGCTCAGCCCACCAGCCAGACAAACCAGCTGCTCAAAACACCCAGAACTGAGCCATGCACAGTATTTTCCAAGCTCTGCCATACTTCATTACCAACACAGGCAAGCCAGTAGCCCTGTATGCCTTCACTTCCCCCACTGGGTAAGAGGAAAACATTTAGAAATGGAGGATACTAATTAAGAAGCACATGTTAAAAACAAACAAACAAAGAACCCCAGTCCATTTTATTAAACCTTCCTTACCTGGAGTTTCAAATCTCTGCTTCAAAAGGCAAAGACCAACCTCGATTAAAATAGCACAGATAGCATTGATTTTGAAAAGCTTTCTAGTGCTACACTGTGTTTGGATTGAATTGCCTTATTAATCTAGTTGTTATCAGTTTGATTGTATAGCCAGCTCCACGAAGTACCAACCTGCTTCCTAATCCTATTATTTACAAAACATTTTTCTTTGGGCTTCTGTTGGGATGTTTTCCCATGATAAGTTGCATCTATATGTGCTAATGCCATCTTACTGACTTATGCCATCTTTTCCCATTTTTGCAGAGATTTTCAAGCTGCATTGCCACTATCTAAGACATTATATAGGTCAAAACATTCTGTGCTCAGATGTAAAGTGACACTGATTCATATATCAGGGGATATAAAAGAAAAATTGTCTTATGGTTCAGGTCCAAATTTTCTTGGATGAATAATTTTTGACAAATCAGGTATGCAAAGACTCTTCTATTCACCCACTGTGAATGGGCCTGTTTAGGGTTTTTGCTTCCCTTTTCATCATTTCCCGCTTCTTAAATGCTTCTCTTAATTGTTGCTAGGTAAGTTCGGTCTCGCTTCGAGCAATTTCGATACGTGAAATCAAAGCTGCTTTGACTGAACAAGTAGGTCACAGAGCCTCGTTGGGGAGCGGATCCCCAAGAGCAGACTTCACGTGTCCATGTTCCCAGGCTCACAAATTAGAGAATGTGTTTTCCACGGGTATTTTGCAATGCCCACCCCCAAGTCCTGCTGCCCTCCAGCATTTGTGGCAGACAATACACATGGAAGCAGGCATGAGAAACAGGAATTAAGTGGAGATTTCAGCCATGCCCAACCACCCACTTCATAGATCCCAGAATGATTTGGGTTGGAAAGGACCTTAAAGATCATCTCGTTCCAACTCTCCTGCATTTAACCACATATGTGAAACTCATTCCTGGTTGAACAAAACCTCTGCCTCTTCCTGACCTTGGGCAACCCAAGTCCTCCTCTTCTCCCTCCTCCATACAGAAGGTAGATAATAGTCCCTTGGGGGATTATTAAGCTGAATTTATCCACCTGAATTCCTCAGGAAGAGAGTTCAGAGTGCCACAATTTTTACCTGAGGGGTTCAAAAGACTAACACCTACTAATTAGGTTTTCACAACCTGCTTTTATGTTAGGTGCATTTTATGATCCTTGTTTTACAGCTGGGACACTGGGGGTGAAGTGGCTTGGCCCTTAACACCAAAAAATGAATTCCACAAGCCAGGAGCAGGTACTGTGAGCTTCCAGCAGACCTGTCCTCTTGAAAAGCTCTTTACTTGCTGAAAGCAGGTGTGGCTCTTGCTGGGTGAGAGGGCCCAAAGCACCACGGGAATTGATCTGCAGTGGTTTCACTGGCCCAAAAAGCACAGGCAGCCAAGAGTCTCCTGAGATGGCTGCAGACTGTGCCCATTAAGGCAGTCTGTATCTATTTTAAAAAAATAATAAATCACCATGTATATTTACTTTGCTTTTTAAGGACTGCTCTGGCGTTGTCCTCAAGACCAGAATTGCTATTTTCTATCTGAAGAGCACATGAGTGTGATGCCAGGCCTGGCTAGAGACCACCCACCCACAGCCACTGCCCTTCCAACCCAGGGGCTTTCCCCGAGGCAGCCAAGTGTGGAGGGGATGTGGAGTGGGACGTTCCCAGCCCCTATGCAGAGACCCAGTCACTGTAACTAACAGTTCTGGGGAAAAGGATACACTGCCCAGCCACTGGAAATGAAGGTTATAGATGGCTCTCCTCCTCCTAAACTTTATAGATTTGCTCCTGTTGATGCTCACAGTGCTGTGAAATGCGGATCAGGACACGGGCTTCAACCCTCCCCTCCCCTTCCCTGAAATTCAGGATTTTTGTGGAGGGCAGCAGGACAGCAAATGCACTCCAGGGCTTTGGGGGGAAAATTGCCACATTTCCAAGCTGTGTGTGAAAGAGAAATAATTGGCTTCCAAATGCCAACCTGTCCAGCCCTACCCTGCAGGGTGGACAAGCAAAGGTGTCTCAGGAGCCCAAAGTGAGAAGAAACCGAGCTCAGAATCCAAACATGGATTCCTTGGAGATTGTGTCCTGGCTTTCCAACAGCACATCAGAGTGTGGCTGAAAAGATGGAAAAAGGACACACTTATTGATAAATCCCCTTGTGGGCTTCTCACTAGACACTCAAGTGGTTACTGTGGGGTTTAGGTCAAAATCCACCCATATCCATCAAATGCTCTGCTGTCCCAGGAGAGACAAATTCGAAGAGGAAGGGTTGGTTAGCCCCACATGTAAATCAACTTGCAGACCAGAAACAAAAGCCAAAGATCGATGGGAAGCTATGGGATCAGAGATGCATTTCTGAACCCGGAGATCCTACACTCAAACAGTCCATTGTGCCCTCTCCTGGCACCGCTCCCCCCTCCAGGAATGCCGCTCTTCCAGGCTCCAGCATTATCTCACCTTCCTGCATCCCGTCTCGTAACACACCGGGGGAAGCCGGGACATCAGACCCTTGCAGGTCACTCCTGTGACATTTTACCAGTTGTTCTGGAGGCTCTCTCACCCTGGGATGTGGAGGAGACTGTGCTGAAGAGAAGTGGTGGTTGTTGGGTGGTAGCTGCGGTACCCACAATACCCAGGTGAGAAAGGGATTAATTGAGAAGACATTTCTAAAGTGCTTGTCTGCTAGGACAGAAGATCCTGCAATACATCTTGATGAGATGTTCGAAATCACACTTCAGAGTGTTTAAAAAACCTCACTTGATTATATTGTCACAGCTTGGCAGCCCAAGTGTCAAAAACTTC
This sequence comes from Pomatostomus ruficeps, assembly GCA_013400735.1. Taxonomy (NCBI): domain Eukaryota; kingdom Metazoa; phylum Chordata; class Aves; order Passeriformes; family Timaliidae; genus Pomatostomus; species Pomatostomus ruficeps. The sequence continues at coordinate 347,935 of VYZT01060117.1, read as the reverse complement.
CTAAATATCAGGCGCTATTTTTAGTGTTCCAAGCTTAATTCTTTCTATTGAGACATACAATTGCATTTGGGAAAGTGTGCCCATCTTATGGCTTCCAGAAACATCACCTGGTCCAGCTGGGGTCCCAGTGCAGCTCAGGTACATGAGTTGCAGCCAGGCTGGCCGTGCAGCATCTTCCAGCAAGCACCAGTAAGGCACCAGCCAATGGCCTCACTGTTGCTCATGGCACTTGTCATGGGAAATGCAGACCTGTCAGCCCCATGCAAAGCAGCCTTGTGAATCTGGTCACCTCCTCCCACACCACAGTTCCACCTCCACAACATCACTCCTCCCACAGGCTCCTTCCCAGGGCCCACAGCAGGAGGGGAAGGTCAGAGGTGCTCAGCATCCCTGCCTGTCAGGCAGCAACGGTGGCTCCACAGCAGCTCCTGAGTAAACGTGAGCAGGGACTGACCCTGACATCTCTGTCTGGCTGCAAGTCATTGTGTGCAATCACTGCGAGTGTCTGCTGAGAATGCAACACAATGAAGACACATGAGTTTGCAAAACAGACATCTATTGCTTAATAAGGAATATGCCAATTAGTCTGGAAGACCTATGTGACAAAACCGGTGACAAATCAGCAGGAACAGTGCAGCTCCAACAACGAATGAACACAAGGCAATGGGAGGGATGACCGTGGCAGCCTCTCAGCAGGACACTGCTGGGATCACTCTGCACTGGGGTAACCAAACCCCTGTCCCTGCCCAGAGCTCTGGGCCAACCCAGCCCGTGCTTCTCCTGAGCCAGAAAAGTCTCTCGCACCTGTGGAGTGTCAGCTCTCACATCCACATGCGTTGGCCATAACGTCAGCATGGCCTGACTCAACCACCTCAAGATGCTCTTGTTTTATCACTGCTCTAAAGACAAAATACTCACATGCTCACAGGGCTCAAATGTCAGACACTTCCTCTCTCCCCATCCTGTGTACTGGCAGGACCTTATTCCCTTCTTCATCTTTAAAACATTATTCCTGGCATTTGCTCTTTTTCTCTGGCTGTGTTAATGAAACAGCCAGCAAAGAAACAGACACTGAATCAGGCAAAAATGATCCAGTGAGGGGCTTGGGACTGGGCAGTGTGTGTGTTTATTTTGTGTATGTTTGTGTAATTTATTTTCTTCCTCTTCTTTCCCTTCTGGAAGGGAGAAGGCAAAAATCCCAAGAGCCCAGGGAAGACCTAGAAAGTAGCTGAGACAAAAGCCTCACTGCTTACAAAACATGTCCACACTATACATTTGTCCTGAGATAATTTTTTCTGCTAACAGAGCAGAGCTCTCAGGGAGCACAAACTGCAGAGCATCAGTCTTGCAGCAGAACCTGTCACCCTGAGCATCCGTGTCCCAGAATCCAGAAATCCCAGTGGCTCCTGCAGCATCTTGGATGCCACCGCATACCTTGGGAAATGGCACAACATGAAACATTATCATATGGGGCTGGGGGCCCTTGGGCTCATCCTCCTACACCCCTCTCATCTCTCTTCCCAGTGCTCTGCGCAGCAATTGGAATACTGAAGGTCTCAGGTGGTTTCTTCTTTCACTGTTGATGTGGATGCTGAGGATCTCTCCTGGGCAGAGACATCCTCTTGGGGCAGTTCTTCTGTATGAGCATCCTCCAAATAACATCTGGTGTCTACACAAGGAGGGCTGGGAGGGCTTGGGTGAGAGCTACACCCCACAACCAGCAGGAGCCATTCCAGGACCTTCACAGGGATGTGGATCCCAGATCACAATGTTGAATTGCCAAATATTGAAAAGCGCATGGTGGTTTCAGGGCTCAACCTCCTCTCTCCTCCCCTGCTCACAAGGCTACACCATGGAAATCCAGGCAGTGGTAAGAAGTTTAATTACCAACTGAGCAGCTGCTGGTTGCCAGTCGAGTGTGCTCCTGGGTGTCTGAAAAACTGCTGGAGATGCCTCACAACAATGCTTAACCCTTGCAGGGGAAACATGGCCCTGTTGTAGCTGCTGGCTGACAGCTGAGTGATATTTCCAAAGTTGCAGGCAAAGCCTGGGCTGGAGGTGCCAGGTCACAGAGGAAGAACCATCCTTGGATTCAGAGCTGCCAGACACATGGGTGACATCCAGAGCCCACTGCGATGCTGTTTGGCTGAGGATGCCTTGAGAGAGCACTTCAAAACTCTGCCAAAATGTGCTTTTCAAAGCAGCCCTGCCTGTGGAGAGCACTGCACGGGGAGGGACAGCGTGCTCAGCACGCAGATGGTGAGCGTGGCATGGGTTTTGTGTTTGTTTGGGATATTCCCAGGGGATTTCTGCATGCAGTAAAAAGGATTTGCATTAGGAAGAAGAGTTCAGCACTTAAGTTTGCAAAGAGCTCTCACCCCACAGCACTGCCCCTGCTCTGGCAGGTTTCAGCACTGCTGTGCCCATTTCCTTGGATCAGCCCTTTCGCTTCCCCATCAGAGCCAGTGCTGCTGCTGTTGATGAAGATGCATCTCCCAAGGCCGCCACCACCATCAAGGCTGCTGCCAGCCAGTACCAGGATTTACAGTGGAAACGTGAAGAAAAAGGAGCTGTAAAGATGCTCTCCTTTTTTTTTTTCCTTTTTCTTTTTTCCTTCTTTTTCTATTGCATTGCAAGGGACTGAGCAGCTGACACCAGCCTGCTCTGCCATGGTGTTTGCTCAAGGACACCTGGAACTCTGCACCTCCAGTGAATTTACTTTGCCAGGGAACTTCCTTGCTTGCTGAGGCAACTGGGGATGAAAGCCTGAGAAATGGCAAAATAATTGTTGTCTAATGTTGTACTTTGGGCTTATTTCTTGCTGCTGAGGATGACCCAGGCCCAGAGAAAACAAATGACAGGCAATTAGAAGAAGTCTGGTTTGGAACAACTGGTTTTTACAGCAACTGTGCCTGTGGATGGATTTAAATAGTGCTGTTCCCAGGGTTGAAAAAGCAAAATACCTGTAGAATCACAGAGTTAGAGAATCATATAGACTAAAAATATCCTTTAAAGTCATTAAGTCCAACAGTCAACCCAACACTGCAAAGTCCAGCACAAAACCATGTTCCTAACAGCCACATCTACACATCTTTTAAACACCTCCAGGGATCATGACTCCACCACTTCCCTGGGCAGTCTGTGCCAATGCCTGTCAGACCTCTCAGTGACGAACTTTTTCCTGCTATCCAAGCTAAACCTCCTCTGGCGCAACTTGAGGCCATTTCCTCTTGTCTTATCCTTAGGACAGCCTGAAAGCCCAGGGAAAGATAAAGGCACTCCTGTTAAATGCTTTTCCTGGAAGATCAAAAGCCCATATGCCATGCGAGAGGAAACCAACCCCTTGAGTTCATCCATGTCTGGGAACGGCTGGGGGGACTGGTGATTAATGGGAAGGGCTGGGGGGGGCTGGAGATGCCTGGGAAGGGCTGGAGGGGCTGGCAGCAGTGGCGGGATCTGCTGTGTCACTGCTGGCCCTGGTCCCAGTGCTCCGCTGGCGTGGCACTGCTGAGGCTGAGTCTCTTAACTCACCGTTAGCTGCTCAACAAGCCTTTGCTGAATGAGCCAACACTTGCAACTCCTTGTTCTCTACTGGGACAGAAGGGTTTCCTTTGCCTTCCCAACTGGAATTGTGCACTTGCAGGGTTAGAGGTGGGAAATAAAAAGTCCACCTGGGCAAAAAGGAAACTTGAAGCCCTTCCGGGAGTTGCTTTGTTGTCTTCATTGCTCTGGCTGCATGAACTGGCCTGGCTACACCAATACTGCATCCAGGAAGGGCTGGCTGGTGATTTGCATCCTCCTACCACAGCTCTCCTCACCAGCAGGCTCAGAAATTCCCTCCTTGGGGGTCTTGCAAGCTGCTAGAGACAACCAGTACTGGACTGAGAGTAACTTTTCAACAGACGTACCTAAAATCCCTTAGTTCTCTTCCAAGCACTGGGTTTTCTTTTTGTTCCACTGGCTTGCTTGGGGTGTCTGCAAGTGCTTCCCATGCTGCTGCTCCCAGCCCTCCCTGCAGGTACCACTGCTCCTGACACTCCCTCAGCGCTCAGCTTAAGAAAACAAGCTGAGGACATTCATCTCCTTCAGCCTGCTCCAGGCAGGAGCACAGGGGTTTGGATATGCCTTTGTGGCAGGCTGCCCTGCTGCTGCAGGGCTGCAGGAGGTGAGGGAGTGCTTCGTGGGGAAGAGGGGGAGCTCTGCAGCCAACCTGAAATCGGCTGCTTGGGCTCAGGTTATTGTCAGAAGAGTTGCAATCAAAGCCTACCCTGGGTATTTTCTTACTCAAATCAGTGCTCCAACATTGCTTTTATTTTCCAGCCTGATGTGTCATGGAGCTTTTATTAGGGCCCTGCCATACCCAAGGAGAACAAAGGTCTCCTTTGGCTCCATTTACATGAATACTTCCAGGATGTCTGTGGGCTTCTGTCCTGCCGAGAGCTATTCCTCCTCCAGCCCAGCCTGGATAATTGCTGGCTTGTGCACACCCACTGTGTGAGCGCACAAAAGTGGCTGTTGGTAGAATGCAGCACTTTCTCCAGCAAAACTTTCTGGTGGAGAGCAAGTCTTAGACTAACTCTGGGCTAGGCACAGTAAATCACAGCCTGGAAGACGTAAGCAGGACATTTATACCGCATGGACCAACCTGACAAGAGGCGTTATGACTACAGCCTGCTACAGACCGCTCACAGCAAGCACAGCAGCCTCCATAAAGGACACAAAATCTCCCTTCCTGACCCTTTGAAAGGCAGGCGTTAGAAAAGGGCACACGAGGAAAAAGTGGCAATTTACTGACAAGCTCCCAGGCAGGCCAGCAATATCAGAGACTCCAATTCGTCACTTAGAGGGAACAGAATATAATTCCTCTTGTAATCAGGATGGAAAGGCATGTGGTCTGGGCTAGCAGGGAAAAGGTTGAGTCATATTAAGACCAAGCCATTACCAAGTGTCAAGTGCTCCCTAAGATGGCTCAGACGCTAATTCGAGAAGTCACCTGGTGGCAGCGGGTCACCAGCTCCCTCTACAGACAATCAGGACACAGCCGGACCCCTGCAGAACTGCTATGGCAGGCGCAGAATAACAAAGACAGTCCCCTTAAACCGGAGCAGAATTTTCCTCCTCATCACCGGCAATAATCATCCCACTCGATGCCAAGTCCTTTGTTCTCCTCTGCGGGGACAGGTCCGCCCCGCTCCCCCATCCCGGCGCGGATGGAGAAATGGCTGCGAGGCATCAGCGCTCCCCAAGACAGACGGGAGCGTGTCTTTTGTTTCCTTCCAGCGAAACAAAGAGCGGGAGCCGTGCATGGAAACACAGGCGCCACCGGGCTGCAGGAAAAGTTCAGCAGCCCGGAACCAGGCGGCTGCTCGGAAACAAAGTGCCAAGACCACTCACCACAGCGATCCTTCACGGCGCAGCACACGCCGGCCAGCGGGGCGAGCGTGTCCCCAGCCCGCCAGCATCCCGTCAGCATCCCGCCAGCATCCCCACCAGCATCCCAGCCAGCATGCCAGCCAGCATCCCACAGCTCCGTCGGGCACGCGACCCGAGCCACACACCCGCAGGTGACACGTCCACAGAGTGACAAGGATGTAGCAGGGAGAACCCCCGCACAGGGGTGGCTGCAGGGTGGGAGGAACGGGCTAAGCAAGAGCGACGCAGCATCAGGAGCGAGAAACCGCTGAATTTTCATCCCTGCCCCAGCACCTCTTTGTTTCAGCATCTCCTGGCTGCGGGAGGTGGTATAAGGATGTCTAGAGGAGTGAGATGGGACTGCTTACGGCACAAACATCTTTCTCAGAAGCGTCTGGCAGGCAGAGCAGCTCCAGCTGCCCCCGGCACCTACCTCCCTTCACCTGCGATACGGGGAACTTAGTGTCCAGAGAACCAGCATGGGCTTGGGGTTTTTGTCCTTTTGCCAGTAGTATTACATTCTCTCTTACTTTTTACCTAATGAACATTTTGTGTTTTCTTTCTGAAATTTCTCAGTGTTTGCAGGTGAGAGAAATCTGCGCCCCCCAGCTCCCACCCGTATGAGGCACGTTCTTCCAAAGACAATCCAAATCACAGGCAGGGGGCAGGGTACGTGTAAAAGTGGGCAAGCTGTTCGCTTCTCACAATAATTAGAGGGTGTTTCGGTGCCAAGGAAAAAGAAGAAAAGAGTTGCACCTGCCTGTGTTTTCCAGCCCCTCTCAGAGTCATGAACCTGCCAGGGGACAGCTGGGCAGCTCCTTCCTTCCCTGCTGCACTGACCAAAGCGAGGGTGGTCTGTGGGGGTGTGAAGGAGGATGCTGAGCCACACGATCCAACAGCCAAATACATTCCTGATGTGGGGGAAAGCTGCACAAATACCCAGCATCTCCCAAACCTCTCACGGAGAGGAGGTGTTCCCTCCTGGACAGAGAGCTCCCGGAAAACTTTGGAAGGGTCTCTTCTCTACACTGCTGTGCACTTTTGCAGTCACACAGTTCCCTTTACCTACGGGACCTGTTAACAAAAAATGCTATCATGTGGTTCCCAAAGTTGAAAACCCTCTATCATGCCCTGACCTGCTGCAGACCAGGCACTCTGCTTTTCCATGTCACCCCAGCAATACACTTCAGTCAGGTCAGAGCATGGTGTTCACCATGCCTGGCACCATGGCAGCACACAGGGATGAAGTGCCCATTGTGCCCGGCTTCTGTGCAAGGTGAGCAGTGTTTGACCCCTTATGATGTTTGGGATGCAGGAGCTCATCAAACACAAAGCACTCCAGAAATGCAATGGGGAAAAGTGGGTAGGAGAGGATAAAGAAAAAGGTTCCGTTTGCCTGACTTCAAGATTAAGTAATATATAATTAATACAGCTGGGTCCCACCTTTGCTGTGCTCATCCCTGAATGGGAAGCACAGCTGATGTGGGCACTGATCTGTGAAAGGTCTGGTGTAGCAGGGGGCACGGAATGCAGGACTCTCCTTCAGCCCCTGGGTGCAGGGTGCTCTTCTCCTCCGCCAGTTCCCTCCTGCGCTACCATTTCTGAGTGCCGTGTGGAACAAGCCGCTCGCTGTTCCTACAGAACTCATCTGACCCTGCTGCCGTCTCTGCCGCCGCACCGCTTGGCAGTACTTCCTTGGAGGAGCTACAGCAACAAACTCAGATGCCAGGGTTTGGAGATAAGCAGCTAGCAAACAGCCAATTTCCATACAATGTACAGAAAAGAGAGGAGAAAAAAGACACAATACTGGGAATCCCTAATGAACCAGGGTGAAAAACAGGACAAGTAAGTAACAAAACAGAATAGATTTTCAATAAGGGCACAGCAAGTTCTAGTGGGCAGATCTAACAGATAAGTGAGGAGAGAGAAGAAAGAACAGAAGCCAGAAAAGAAGATGGGAAGAAAGCAAGGGGGTAAGAGCAGCCTGTCCAATGGGGAGGATGCATCAGAAGATTTTAATTTCCTTTATTATTATATAGATAGTGCCAGCTCATTGCAGAGCAACAATGCATCTACCCTGGTAACCTACAGTCTGGTGCTGGATGTTTCTGGACAAGGCTACTGACCTTTAAGCACTCCTTGCCTGTGGCACCCAGCATAATATAACAATGAAACAATAAACAAACATCATTACATTTCATTTATCATTTCATCAAGGTGTTTGTTTTGGTGTAACACAGTGGACAAAGCCATCTGGTCGCAAACAGAACAACCTTTGCATCAATTGGGTGCCCCAAGTGCGCACCTCATTACTAAAATTATTTGGTTTCCCACATTGCTGTAGCAAGTTCCTCAAGTTAATGCAAACCCTCGTCTCTGCATTTGTTCCTCTCATCCCCTGAGTTTCCAAGCAGACCTCAGAGATGGGGTTTATAGGGTGGGAAGGGTATTTCTCCTCAGGCTCAGGGGCTGCTTTAGCCCCTGCCATACTTGGCACCTGCAGGTAAACACTGACCATGACAGTGATCAGTAAGGGGTGATCATGAAGCCCCTAATGCATCCCACAGGGACACACCAGTGGGTAAAGCTCTCTGTTCCATCACCCCTACCCAACTGATCCCTGCTCAATCCCTCCCATCCCATAGACAGGTCCCTTATCCACCTGCAGACTGGTCCATTATCCATCACTCCCGTCAGCTGGTGCCCTCTCCACCACACCCATCTGGACCACCAGTGGCACCTAAGCCCCCTGGGCAGAAACTTGCCCCAGCATCTCTGTCCAGCAGACCATTCACACCAATATCCCGCTTAGGGACCTGCTCCATCCGTCCATCAGCACCTGAGCAGTGTCCGTGCCAAAATCCCTCTCTCCAGAGGGACCTGCTCCAACATTTCTAATCAGACTGGTACCCACTCCAGCATCCCTAGCCAGACCTGCACCTGATTGACCATCCCTGGACTGGTACCTCAACCTCTCTAAAAGGACCAGGACCTCCACATGTCTAACGGGAATGGTACCTGTTCCAGCATCCCTGCCCGGACTGGTACCTCAGTGTCTGTAAAGGGAGTGGTGCCTGCTCCAGCAGCCCCACCTGGACCGGCATCTCCGCGTCTGTAACGGGGCGGTACCTGCTCTGGCACCCCTATCCGGACAGGTATCTCAGCATCCCTAAAGGGACCGGTACCTGCTCCAGCATCCCTACTCGCACCGGTACCTCCGCGTCTCTAGCGGGAGAGGCACCTGCTCCCGCACCCCTGTCCGGCCCGGCCGCCCCCCGGCCCCGTGCCCCATGCTGCCCCATCCTGCCCGGCGGCGGGGCGGTCCCGCCCGGGGCTCCCACCGGCCCCGCGGAGCTGCGCGGGAGCGCAGCGCGCTCCTTTCCCACTTGGGCACGGCAAAAACCGGGAGAGCCGGAGACAAAGAAACTGTCCGGGCGCCCGCCCCCTCCGCCGCCGCCACCGCCTCCTCCCCGGCCCCCGGCACCGCTCCGCTCCGCGCCCGTTCCCCCGCGCGGGGACGGGGGATTTACCCGCTCTCCTCTTCGATCTCCGAGATATCGGCGAAGATGAGGAAACCGACGAGCAGCGTGAGCAGCGCCAGCGTCCAGCCCCGGCACGGCAGCGGCATGGCTCCGGGGCTGGGCCGGGCTGGGCCGCTCCGCGCCGCTCCG